>JAEQML010066175.1:0-20234 GCA_016904865.1 Pissodes strobi
CTAAGGAAACACGAAATAACAACAATCTATAAGCCACCAACAACGATCCACCAGATTATAGGCAACCCCAAAGATAAAATACCTTTGGAAAACCACGGGGTATACAGCATCCCCTGCAAGAACTGTGACATGGAATACATCGGCCAAACAAACAGAAGAATCTCTGCGAGAGTGCAGGAGCACATGAACAGCACAAGAAACCAACAAACCACCTCAGCTCTGTTTCAGCACCACCAAGAAACAGGGCACACAATAAATTTCCAGGAAGCAAAACAGATCGCTCCCATAAAGCATTTTCGAACACGCACCATCAGAGAAGCCATAGAAATAGAAAAAAGAATACATATCAACAGGAGAGATGATGCACAAAATATTTCCAACACCTGGAAAAGCATCATCAAGAAACAACAACCAAAATCAACCACATCAGAGGAACAAACACATAGACAACAAACTGAAACACAGGAAGTCGGACAGACCCAAGCAGAACCAAGATACAATCTGCGCAGACGCAGGCCTATAAAAGGCCCGGCACAGGACCAGGGAGCTCAGTTCGAGTCAAGCAGCCATCAAGGAAGCAACACTTGAAAATGCCAACTGGGATGTTGGCGAAACGTCGTGAGACAACCAATTCTAATGACGAACGGATTGAAACCCGGAATAACACTTTTGTTCATATATATATCTATATAGGAACATCTTTTATTATATTTACACAGTAGTAAAATACATTTAAATTCGTAATTACGTTTAAAGTAGACGTCTTTAGAATTTAGCCGTATTTCTTTTGATCGTCATATTTAATGCCGCTTACCCTGTGGCTCCCTTGCCTCCTCTAATATGTAGCCAACGCATAATATATAATTGTCATTTCTTATTACGATGGCTTAAATTGTAGGCTGTACAAATTTGCTGGCAGTAGCAGAAAATTACTCTCATTTCATTCCCCTTTCTCGAGTTAATTTAATAGTTACTTGGCAAATCTTGTGAAATCAGTTCCAGCCTTGTTCAATTTGTCACTGCTATCTTTCTAATCGGAGATAATTGTCATTGTAGATTAATTAAGAAGAATATTCATGAAACGTAGCATGTTTTTAATTGTTCTAAATTATTGCCCATATCTTAGAAGTAATTCAGGCGCTGCACGCTGGAGATACGTTCGCAACTTCATTTTTACAAGGTAGCAAATCGATGCAATAAGCAATATTTTGCGCTAATCTCGCAATAAAGTATTTTAAAAGAATAACGCTTTTTAGCATAATAAATAATCTTTTAAGTTTAGCTAGGCATGGGAAATTATTTGCTTTTAGCTGACACGTTTTTATCTGGAACCTATCAGACACAATAAAATTGATATCACTTTGTACCCTAAACCCGGAAAGTGCAATATCACGTTAAGCGCCACCATGAACGAGAAAAATCTGATCCCCCAGGCCAACTGGTTTAATTCTGGTTTTGTCGTTTTCACTTTTTTATGACACGGGTTATGTGTCGCGCGGCCCATTAAACCAAATATACTCTGCAAGCCGCCTCAGCGGTGTTTGTTTTTAGACTTATTTTTTCTTTAAAAAAAATCGAAAAAAAACGCTGGGCTAACATTAACTTGTGGTTTCCTGGGCCACAATCTATCTATTCCCATAAGAATTGTACAGAAGCACGACACATGGTCGAGTTGCACGTCATAATAGAACAGCAAGAGTCGCGACACAACATGTGTGTCTTGAGGCCCAGGGAATAAAAGTAAGTGTGGCATGCGCATTATATTTCATGGCGCTTGACGTGATATAATAATTATTCATCTTTTTAAATATTCATGGAAATATCAAATACGCAGACTAATCGCATATAATAATAAAATTTTTGGCAAAGCATAGCTTTTTACTTTTTCGGGTATAATCTACGCGCTATTACAATCACTGCGATTATGCATTTAGAGGTTGTTGCCACTTAGAAGAATAAATTCACTGGATATTTGTATTCGTTAAATAGTTTGTTTATTTGTCAGCACACACACACGTGCGCTTATTTCAGGTAAACAGATTAAAATAACCTTGATAGATTTTCTTGTGAATAAGGCTACGTAAATAAGCATTCGATGGGCAGTAAAATCAATTAAGGAAATTGGTCTAGCTTCAAGTTGGCTAAGTGGCGAGGTAATTTTTCTATTTAGGCTTGTTATACTAAAGCTTAACTATATTTATTTTCTCCACAGCGCCAGTGCAGCGCTTGCAGGGATTATATAATCAAATCCAGTCACATAATAACATCGATATCTCTAGGTACTTCTACTAAAACAAAGAAAATTATTAATTATCCTAAATATGTGTTAAGGAACAAAAGACAAATGTAAATAAATTATACACATTTCTTGAATTAGAACTCATATTTTCTCAATGCCTTATTGCGTAGTTAGTAATATAACCGAATTTTAATTATACTTAGCAGCAATATCTCTTTGCAGCTTTCAGTCACGAATAAAAAATATATCTTTTTAAATAAAGGTGAAAGTATCAAACACACAGTCTAGACGCATATGATACACATTTCTTTAGTTAGTGCTTATATTTTATGTATTCACTTTTTCATACCAATAACTTAGTTATACCTATTTTCACAACAGTGATTTCAAAATATTATAAAATTTGATCCAGTCCAGTCACTTAATAACAGGAATACCTCTTTGTACTCATTTTACCGTATCACAATATACTAACCTTTTTAAATACAAGCGATATAAATAATACAGAATTTATGTGCATATGATACACATTTCTTTAGTAAGAACTCTTTCTCAAGACGCTAAAGCGTCTTTAGTCCTATATGTCGAATTTTAATTATTTTAAGCATTTATTTTTCTTAGCAGCTTGCATATAATTGTAGAAGAAAAATTATCTTTTTTAATATAGAAGTAACTATATAACGCACAATCTAGTGACTGCAGAATACTATATAATCTGATCCAGTCACTTAATTACAGTATTACTCATTTTAAAGGATTACAATGTATTAATCTATTTAAACAGAAGTGATAGACATATATACAGAGACCGCCAAATGTCCCGCATAAATTCAATAAATATCACATGTAAACAAATTTCGAAAAATGGCCAGACACGTCGATATTAGGTTTGTTCTAGCAGCGATTTAAACCCAAACCAAACCAAATCCAAGCCAGCGGAGTTTGCGCATAGCGATTTAAGTGTCGCTACTATTGCAATGCGCAAACTCCGCTGGCTGGGATTTGGTTTGGTTTGGGTTTAAATCGCTGCTGGAACAAACCTAATATTTAAAAATTCCCCTTCTTTTTGCATAATTTTTATTTATTCAGGGTGTATCAAAAAAAAGTTATGACGTCATCATTGGTTTTTTCTAATGGAATACCCCATATTTTATTACTTTTTTGAATACTATGTAAAATTCTATATAATTTTGATATAACATGATCTATATTGATTTTCAGCTGTTTTTGATTTATTAACGCTTAAAGTTTTGTTCGCAATAAAACTAATCTTTTGATTAAATATTTATTGAAGTGAAAACTTCTTTAGGCGCGCTCAGCACTTTTTTTGTGGGGGTTGAATGAGATTGAGCCGTCACGTAACGCTCCTTTTACTGAATAAAATGGCGAATGCGCTTGTTATAATTATTACTGCCTTGCCCCGCTTGTTACTGCCTGGCATGTTCCCGTATAGGTCGAGGACTGAAATTTTCAGGGGATGTAGCCGGGGTAAAAAGAAGATCCTGGACGAAAACGGGACCCCCTCCCGTTTGACCAGGGGAGGGGGGAGAAGGAATAACATAAATAATTAGTTTCGGGAGAACGGGAAGAGGTACGGGGTCGAAATTTTTATGGTAGGTGCGCCCCATGGCCACCTTAGACCATACGGGGGCACCGGGGCTCTAAGTTAAGCGGGGATTTTGGGAAAAAACCGTTTTTCGCCCGTATCTCTAACGAGTTATAACACTTAATTTATTTAATTATTTTATTAAAATTAAATAACAATACAAATTTTTAAAGACAAAGGACGGCAGATTCTTATTTCTTGAAAATAACGTCTAGCAAATGACCGCCTTCTTGAACAATGCATTCTTCCACATTCTTGATAAATCTTTGCATTACGGCGCGAAGGATGTGCCTTGGAATAGCATTCACTTCATTTCTTATGTTAGATTTCAGTTCCTCAAGGTCTCTAGGTTTATTTACATACACTCTACTTTTTAAAAAGCCCCAAGGAATGAAATCGGGGGCCGAGAGGTCTGGGGACCGTGCAGGGCAAGGGAAGTTACCATTTCTTGAAATTAATCTCTCATGAAAAGTTTCTCTTAAAATAGCCATACTGATTCTTGCAGTGTGGCTAGTTGCGCCGTCCTGCTGGAACCAATATTCTCTCAGCTCGTTTTGTATTGCTGGTAAAAAGAACATTGGCAGCATTTCTGCATAGCGCGGAGCAGTAACAGTTACCATCGCACCATTCTCCTCGAAGAAATATGGGCCGACAATTTTGGAAGAGGATATGGCACACCAGGCGGTTACCTTCGGACTATGTAAAGGTCGCTGGTGAATTTCACGAGGATTATCTTCAGCCCAATAACGGCAATTTTGCTTGTTGACATCACTGTTAAGGTAAAAATGTGCTTCGTCGCTCATGTAAAGATAATATTCTATACCTTGATGATTTTCGCGCAAATTCATAAAATTGCGACAAAACTGAAGCCTATTAATTTTAACTTGTGCACTTAATTCTTGAACTACGGCAAATTTATATGGGTGGAACTTCATTTTTTTACAGCATCCTTCTCATGCTCCTGTCTGGCAAATTAAGAGCTTCAGCATGATGAACAATACATCTTGTTGGGCTAGCAATTACAGCTGCCCTTACTCTTTCCTGGTTACGATCATTGCAAGCAGATCTTGGTCTTCCGCTTGACTTTTTGTCTGAAATTGATCCGAGTTCTTCCCATTTACGGTACCAAGACATAATGGTTTTACGTTCAGGCAATGACGAATGTCAAAATGGCGACGAAATTGTCTTTGAACAACAACTGAAGTAAACAAAACACACGATATTATTTTTTTTATCTTATCCAAGTTAATAAATTTTTATAACTCGTTAGAAATGGGTAATACATTTTGCCTGACCCAGTATTAAATGCGTAATTTAGTTGAATGTTCAAATTGCCTGCCATTGGCTTCTTGGCAATATTCTAGACGATAAACAAATTCATCGAATATATTTTGAATTATTTCTGGTGTTATTTTTCTAATTTCGTTTCGAATCCTACTTTTAAGTTCTTCAATAGTTTGTGGCTTATTGAAATACACCTTATGTTTTAGGTATCCCCCCCCCCCATAGGAAAAAGTCCATAGGGGTTATGTCTGGAGACCTTGTTGGCCACTTTATTTGTCTTCTTCTAACTATCGATCTTTGTGAAAATACCGTATCAAGATAATTCCGAACATTATGACTAAAATGTGGCGGCGCACCGTCTTGCTGGAACCAAATATATCGAGCTGGTAAATCGAGCTCCTCTGCATTTGGGTATAGGACCGCTAATGCAGGAATAAGTTCATACTCAAGAAAATCATCTAACGTTGGCCGAGCTCGCTGCGCCGATAGCGCACCACATGCAGCACCGGCCCGAAGATCTCCTCGGTAAGCTCGATCTTCTTCTAACAAAAGGAGAAAATTTAATTTAGTTTCCTCCGAATGTGCTGGTCTACCAGATCTTGATAGATCATGCTGACTGTAGATTGGGTGATTGATTAGTTAATTTTGGTATCTTGGTTTAAAAAGCTGGAATACCTCTATTTGCGTTCTCATCCGGTCTCCATATCCTAGCATCATTAAGATTTCTATTATTTTTGTTTCAGTTAACTTAACCGTAATAATTATCGCAATGGTTACTTTATACAGTTTTAACACTGTCTGAATAACTGGAGCATTGAAACTACGGAACTTCTCTAGCCAAATAGATACCTTATCTCTTAACAGGTATTTTTAAAGGGATAGTATTTATAAAAAACTTTAAACGTTAATAAATCAAAAAGAACTGAAAATCAATATAGAACATGTTATATCAAAATTGTATAAAATTTTTCAGAGTATTTAAAAAAAGTAACAAAATATGACGTGTTCCATTAGAAAAAACCACTGATGTCATAACTTTTTTTTGATACACCCTGTATAAATAAAAATTATGCAAAAAAGTAGCGGAATTTAAAACTAAATTCCACGTGTCTGGCCATTTTTCGAAATTTATTTCCGTGCGAGTTTTATTGAATTTATGCGGGACGTTTGGCGGTCACTGTATACAATTTATGTGCATATGATACACATTTATTTAATTAAAACTTTTTCTCAATATATTCTAAGGCGTTTAGTTCTATATGCCGTAATTGGATTATACGTAGCACCGAAATGTAAACAAAAACTTATCTTTCTAAGGAGAGTTTAGGGAAGCAGAGTTTAAACTATAAAACGATTAATTAAAACAGATGTTTTACAATTGCTTATTTAATAATTTAATTTTCTGTATGCACTCATTCATTAATTAATTTGTTTTTTCTACACCGATGGCAAAACATTATATGAATTCAATCCAGTCAATTAATAAAATCGATATCTCTATATACCCTTGAATTTAAATAACAAAATGTATTTCTTTTATATGTGATAAAACAAAATACACAACTTATGTGCCTATGATACACATTTCTTTAATTAGAACTTATCTTTCTTCAAAGCCCTATTGTGTTTAATACTAACAAATATTTATCATTTTAAATAGACACATATGATACCCATTTCCATATTTAATATTTATATTTTCTCTATGCCCTTCATGCCAAAATTTAATTACTTATTTCCACTGGATCGATTGTAGAATGTCGTACAATCTAGTCTCTTATTAACATGGATATTCCTACTTACTCATTTTAAAGCAATAAGTCATAATCTTCTTAAATAATTTGTGATAAAAATACACAATTAATGTGCATATGATACACATTTCTTTAATTCAACTTTCAGTTTTCTCAATGATTTATAACATGTTCAGTGCTATATGCCAAATGAAAATTATACTTAGTAACGATATTTATTTGCAACTGGCATACAAGAGTAAACGAAAATTTATCTGTTATATTTGAAACTATAAAACGCACAATCTAGACGGATATGTTTCACGTTTACTTAGTTAATAATTATATTTTCTACATACATAAAAAACTTAATCATAATAATTTTCCCTACAGCAGCGCTTGCAAAATGTTATATAATTGGATCCAGTCGCCTCATAATACCGATATCTATATGTACTCAAGTACTAAAATCATATATTGAATTAATATTTGTAAATAAACACAATACACAACTTGTGTGCATATGATACACATTTCTTTAATTAGAACTTATATTTTGTCAATGTTCTATAACGTGTTTAATACTAACAAATATTTATATTTTTAAATAGAGGTTAAATTATAAAACATACAATTTAGACGCATTAAAAACACATTGGTTTCATTAATTCTACTTTTTCTGTATGCACTCTTTCATACCAAAATTTTATTATACTTATCTTTGTCACAGCGATGGCAGAATGTTAACAATCGGATCACTTAATAACATGGATATTTCTATGTACTCATTTTAAAGCAATAGATATCTTAATCTCCTTAAATGCATGTGATAAAAAACGTAATTTGTGTGCATATGATATACATTTTTTAATTAAACTCATATTTTCTTAATGTCCTATTACGTATTTAGTACTGAATGCCAAAGTTTGATCATACTTAGCATCGATAGCTCTGCCGCTTGCATACAAGTGTAATCAATTAGATTGAAACTACAAAACACATATATGTTACACATATACATAGTGTAAACATTTATATTCTGTATGCACTCATACACAACAAAATTTAAGTATATTTATTTTCCCTACGGCGATTGCAGAATATTATATAATCTGATCTGGTCCCTTAATAATATGGATCTCAATATAGTTGATAAAACAAAATACACAACTTACGTGCATATGATAAGCATTTCTTAAAAAGAGCTTTTGTTTTCTCAACGCTACATTACGTGTTTAATACTAGCAAATATTTACCTTTGAGTAAAGGTTTGGGTGATTAAAATTACACAATATGATACATATTTCTTATTACGTGTTCTGTACTATATGCCAAATTTTAATTATACTTATAATTTGGTTCATACTGAGCGTCGATATACATTTGCAGCTTGCATACAAATGTTAACAAAAATATATCTCTGTAAATATACTAAAAACTAAACTAAAAAATATGCAGTCCAGACGGATATGATACACGTTTACTTAGTTAGTACTTTGATTTTCTATATGCATCATATATAACAAAACAAAACGTATTAATAATCATAAATATATACAATATACAACTTAGGTGCATATGATACAAATTTCTTTAATTTAAGCTTGAATTTTTTGTGCCCTATTACGTGTTTAATACTCACACATTTATCTTTTTAAATAAAGGTGAATCTCTAAAACACAATTTAAACGCATATTACACATTTTTTTAGTTAACACATATCTTCTGTATTAGTCTAAGATCCGGTATTAGAAATATATACCCTCATCTGTTATTTGACGATGACAAAGTTAATATGTTAGATAATATCGAGGGTCTCCCGTCAGAGAGGCGTATGAGCCAAATCTTAAATTTTACAGGAAGTAGAAAACACGTTTTAAAAAATCAAGAACGGGTAGATCAAAAATGTGTTTTTGTCATACGCTCCCAAAAATAGCTATTTTACGGACTCATTTAAGTCCGTAAAATGCTTCTTTTTAGGCCTAGTACCTAAAAGTCGTCATGGCAACTTTTACGGACTATTCCAAAATTCCTGAATATGTCTAAATGTCAAATTTCGAACGACATGACAAAATTGTCAAATAGTTGCTACGATATCAAATTCTAAGCTAACTTTGTCGTACATTATGATTTCAAAAATTATGGTAAATTTGCAAACTTAGGCGTTCTGAAGAATTGCAAAAAGCGTATATATAAAAATTAAATTTTGGGAGCCTATGACAAAAAATAGTGTTTGTCACACGTACCTAAATGAAGTTTTTCAGGTCTCATCTGCTATTCCGGACTCGGCTAACGCCTCCTCCGGAAACAGCAATGATTCGTCCTGAAAAACTCCATTTTAGGTACTTGTAACAAAAATAACTATTATGGTAAAATCGTTAAAAATACATTGATTTTCAGGAGCTATTATGACTAAACAAATTGTCCGGTAGTTTTTAAAATTTTGGCTCATACGCCTTTGTGTTGCGCTGAAACATTCAAATATTTTAGGGCGTATTGCATTTTATAATTCAAAAAACACATCTAAATACTCTTCCAAACATTTATTTTCTTATAAATCTTTATTTGAACAAAATATTAAATTATCTACCTAGTTTCTTTTGCGCCTTCTTTTTAACAAATTTGATCTAACATCAGCCAGCGGTAATTCATCTCCATCTGTTTGGGGATCATTGCCATGAGGTAAAGGCTGACATTTGCAATTATAAAACCTCTCTGCTCTTCGAGGTTACCCAGCTTACAAAATGCCTAAAAAGTTGTCTAAATTAATTATGAAATACGGGAAAATAGTATTGATGCAACCAAAAAATAGCAATTTAAGCAGCGAAAGTTCAAAATTTTAATTTGTTATTATTTTCTCACCTAAAATATTTCTGATGCATCGTCAACTTTCTCGCTGCAATTTAGGCTACACTTACAAAATTCATTTATATTTCTAGGAAATCTAGATAGGCGTAGTTTTCCTGAAGTAGAAATGTATTCAATTTGATTTATCTAACTGTTCATTTCTCTTTCGTCTTCTGTTAGTTTTTATACTCTTTTTCAACTTATTCATTAGTTTCAAAATTCGGTTGTTCATTATTATTTAACAGTTTCTAAATCTATATGTTGGTTCTCAATGTCTTTACTTTAGGGTTGTATGGTACATTCTTCATTTTTGTTCTTACTAACATCTTAAGGATAATTTAATACCTTATTAGAATCATCTTTTAATGGAAGATTATCATCAGTTATATTGTTTTGTAAATCAATGGGACCTAAACGAAAAAAGTTACACTGTAGGTGTGTGGACAAACGGTAATAATATCCAAACTTACTAAGAAATTCGTTTAGATCATTAGGGTCATACTCGTAATAACCTGGTCCAGTTGGTGAATCTATAATGCTGCTAGTACTTGCCAAATCTTCGCCTGAAAAATAGGCTGGTTATCTACAGCAAGTCAGAAAGGCGTAAGAGCCATATACAACGTATATCTACCTAGAAGCTTACAAATATATTTTGGTCATAGAGGCGTATGAACCAAAATAAGTAAATGAATTAAGAAGGTATCTAAACTAAACTAAAATCATAATTTGTGGCCCAATAAAAATAGAAAGAAGAAATGTCGTTAGTAAAAATATTTTTTATCATATAGTTATGATAAGTTAATCGGGTGATATAAAATTGAGGTTAAAGAACAAAACAATTGCTAAGTATTCTTACCTTCATTATTTGTAGGCGTCGCCTCTGTAGAATCGGCTTGCAATTTGGCTAGCTGAACTAACTTTTTAGAACGTGAGGACATTTTTATCTGTGAACTACATACCACCGAATGAAATAATACGCCAAATTCACTGTTTGAAACAAAACACGGCAATATAAATATTAAACTGTGGCGCTGTTGCTTTGTGAAGCGCTGATTCAGACGCTATTGCCTACTTTCAGAATAAGAACTAGATAATAAAGAATTTTTGACAAAATTTACTTAAATTAATGATAATGGTATGTTATACGCCTCTCTAATTTGACTTACAACCAAGTATTTTAAGGCGTAAGATCATACGCCTATCTGACAAAAACTGATTGAACGAATTGGCGTATACGCCTTTAGTCTTTTACATATAATTTGTTAATTTCTTACAAAAAAAATATGTCCCTTTAACATATTGTGCGCATCTATAAGAGCTGTCGTTTACATAAAAAAACTAATTTTTACTAAAATTGGCGAATACGCCCCTCTGACGCGAGACCCTCGATATATACATTGATATATCTCAAATGAGTTGCCTAGCTAAATCGCGTGCCGATGCCGTTAAATAATATAAATTCTAACTAATTAAATCCCCGATTTGTTATTCAAAAAAATGAGCATTAGCTGAGAGAATGTGACACAAGGAATTGGAAAAATCTAGGTTGCTTACTTTCCTCTCACCACAACTATAAAGTTGCCAGGTATAAATAGGTGAGGAAGCGTTATTAGCATACCCTTATCAGTTATTTAATCGATTTTTTTATGAAATGAAAGATTATTTTATTTTCTAAACAACAGTATTAGGTTCCCTTAAGTTTGTCACATCCATGTTTGCCCAGATTTTAGATGGGTTTAGAGGGCGAGCATGGAGAGTGACAGAGAATGGTTGCGCGCACCACTCCATGCGACAGACAGGGATGCAGAGAATTCTTCCGAAACTCGAAAGAAGAAACAACTTCACAAAACATTTCTTAATGGATTCATTATGAAAATCAATAACGGAATCCTCCGAACCACACAAAACACTTCTTCATTTTTCGCTGTAATAAAGCAAAATAAATTGCGTTCCGAAGGAACTTTTGAATAATTAATTTATTGACAAGATTTATCAAAAATTACATGATTGACACTACATTTCCAAAAATCAACAATTGCTAATTAACAATATGAAAGGATACTTGATACAATTCATATACATAAGACAAAATGCAGAATCTAAATTTAATATATTACATTAACTATGTAAATTTTCGTCAAGATCGATATTTTCACGAATGGTGTACGTAAGAATATCACACGGACTAAGGAGCATGTCCTTCTGTCTTTCGCTCAGTAACTGCCTGGCGCACACCTGCCTCTCTGGATCCCCGTCACTCTCCATGCTGGCGGTCAAAACCTAACATCTAAAATCTAGGTAAACATGAATGTGACAAACTTTTGCCAAGACAACCTAATACTGTTGGGCAGGGAATGAAGTAACCTTTCGTATCATAAAAAATCGATTAAATAACTGATGAGGGTATATTATATAACTCTTGCTCACCTGTTTATACCTGGCAACTTCATAGTTATGCTGAGGGGAAAGTAAGCAACCTATATTTCTCCATATCCTTGAGTTACATTCTGTCAGCTATTGCTAAATCGGGGAAATTCCAAAAATGTTAATTAGAATTTACATTATTTAACCGCATCGGCACGCGATTTAGCTAGGCAACCCATTTGCGATTTATCAATGTATGTATATATTATCTAACATATACTCTTTGTCATCGTCACATAACAGATGAGGGTATATATTTCTAATACCGGATCTTGCAGTATATGTACTCATTCATAATTATTATTTAATCGGATCCAGTCAGTTAGCAGCATCATTATATATATGCACTGTTGCCAAAACAACACAAACTAGTAATTTTTTAAATAGAATTGATATTACAAAATATACAATTTATGCGCGTATGATTGGTTTTTCTTTTATTAGAACTTATATCTCGTTAATGCTCTATTACGTACTATATGCCAATGCTAATTATACTAAGCGTAGATATATCTTTGCAGCGTGCATACAAGTGTAGAAATATTTGCATTTAAATATACCTGTTATATATAGTTAAGCACACAATCTAGACAGATATGAGACATATTTCATATTAAAGCAACAAAATGTATTAATGTTAATTAAAGGTGATATAACAATATACACAATTTATGTGCATATGATACACAGTTCTTTAATTAGAACTTATACCTTGTCATTGCCTTATTACGTGTTTAATACCATCTGCCCAATTTTAGATGTACTTAGCGTTTATAATATTATTCTCTTTCTAATTATACGTGAAACTAAAATAGAGAACCTATTCCTTTAGTTAATATATTCATTTCCTCTATGTGCTCATTCATAGAGAAACATAATTGAAGAGTCTGGTGCAAAAAGGAGACAGCTCAACTTTTGGAGTATTTCGATTTTATGACATCATCGGAAAGCAAATTTGCTTTCACATCGTTTGATGCAAAACGAGGCAGCTCCAACTAAAAATACTTTCGTTATGAAAACCACAGCTTATTCAATAACCAGCTACTCATCTTGCGGCGGCAATAGCCGTAGCTTCGGACGAATTTGTCGTGGATTTTGAAGGGAATATTCACTTTAAATTCAATTCGCTTCATGTCATTATATTGCCTGAAAAATCACGAGACCGTGAAACTGAACCGCTCAGGGCACTACTAGGATGCGCAGTGCCCGACACTCCAACTTTCCGATGTCGATAGAGATGAGTAGCTGGTTATTGAATAAGCTGTGATGAAAACTTTAAATTCCCTGTTCTAATACGGGGCAAGAAGGAGGCAGCTCCGGAGCTGCCTCCATTTTGCACCGCATGAAAGTGAAGTGTTGGTGTTTGACTATCAACAAAATATGCCGCTTCCGCATTTAACAAGTGACGATGTATTTTTCAAGCGCCAGTTATGGGAATATACTTTCCGCATATATACAGGCAGCAATGAAAAATCACACTTTTCCATGTATCATAAAACAATGGCTAGAAATGCCAAAATGTTGTAAGCATGCTACATTATTTCATTGAAAAACTCTGCATATTTTCTCACACAACTGTTGTCCTCAAAACAAAACCAAACACTTGTGGAATAATCTTTATATTCGAGCTGATACTGGCAGATTTTCAACCATTATACATCGCTATCCGAAACTTGTTCCTACCTTGTGCCCCGGAGTGTTGGTTTAATCGAAAAAGAAAAACAGAAGCGAGAGAGAATCGTTATGCCAGAAGAATGGGTACATGTGGTAAAACAACACAACCAGAAATTTTACTATAATCCCTGTAGCACAAAATTTATTTTTGAATTTTTCTAAATATTTTAATACTTTAAAAAAACGGTAACCAACCAACGGAAAGTAAAATCTGGTTTATCTGCCTATAGAAAGTTAGAATATAATAGAAAAGTAGTGATGTGCAGTGATATCGCCAGTGCTATGTATCGTGAAGATTTTATTCTTCAAAAACCCGACGCCGTCTTAAACTTACCAAATCCCGAACAGCGTCTCTACAACGAGATTCTTCTCATAAAACGCGCCAAATATTTACAAGTGAAGGATTTGGCAAATAGGTATGTTCCACCAGATTCCATGAAGTTCTAGAACAACTTAAGAAGCAGTGAAGGGAACGAGACACAAGAAGGGTCTGATGGAAGCATAACAAATTAATTAAATAATACATTTATATGGATTATTATTAGATGTGTGCTACTTCTATTTTTACAAAATAAACGTTATTTAATAAATCAACACATCACTTTGTCCAAAAAAAAAATGTATAATTTTTAGTCAGAACCAAATAAATGAGGCATGTACGCTGCAAAAAGGGGCAGTTCCATATATTTTTTTTATAATTATTACTAATAAGAATAAAGTTGTAAGCCTAGTAACTGTGTATTTTAGGCCAAAATATAATAAATTATAATCCTATAATGTAAAATAGAACATACGAACAAAATTTTCAAAAATACATAGTTTTTTGCCTTTCCTGAAAACTGCATAAAAATGGAGCTGCCTCCTTTTTTGCACCGGACTCTTCAATTATATTTAGCTTTCTACAGCGATTGCTAAATATTATATAGTTCTATCTAGGTAAATAATAATATCGATAACATATTAAGACAAAAAAACTTATCTCTACTTTGATAAGAAATTAATTTTTTCAATGCACTAGTATGCCTAATTAGAATTATGCTTAGCATCGATATCTCTCTAAGCTTGCATGTATGTGAAAAAAAAATCATCTTTTCAAATATAGGAAGAAGCATATAAGAGATAACCTAGACTAACATGATACACATTTCCTTATTTAATACCTATATTTTCAATATGCGCCCGTTGATACTGAAACCTAATTAATATATTTTCTCCACAGTAAATGCGAAATATTGTATAATCGGATTTAGTCAAATAACAATATCAATATCCCTAAGTCACCTTACTAAAACAACAAGATATATTAATCTTTTAAAATATGGGTGATAAAACGAAATACACAATATATGTGCTTATGATACACATGTGTTTAATTGGAACTTAAATTTTTAATTTATACTTAGCATCGATTTCCTTTGCAGCTTGCGTACAAGCATAAAGAAGTTAGTTATATTATAGTTTTAAATATAGATAAATGTATAAAGCACACATTCTATACAGATATGATGCGCATGTCTTTTATCAAATCTTATATCCTCTATGATCGTTACCATTTTGCGCCATTTTGCCAACATGGCGCCTGGTGAAGACGGAAATTCGGACCTTAACATAAAAAGGTGCAAATATTGTAAATCGAACGTCGAAAAAACTGTGATTAAGTGCAATTCATGTAAGTGTGTATACCACCAATCATGTGCATTTAGAATTACGGGGCTGACGGTCGTTAGTGCTAGTAAAAACTTAGTTCACTGTGCAGCATGTGCTAAAACAGTCAGAGATGAAGAAATCAACAAAGTGATTAGTGAAGCTCTCTCAGCCAAAGAAGAAGAGATCTTAAATCTAAAATCCCAACTAGCTAATTACAATCTCAAATCACAACATCCAGAACGAAATCCTGCTTAAAAAGGAACTGGAATGCATCCAGCGCCAATATGAAATGTCCAAAAAACTGCTTGAGTCACTGGAATACACAGTTGGCCTCCGACAAACCGTAATTACTAACTACGAAGAGCGATGGAAAAATGTACAGCATATTGGAAGTCAGCCCCAAAAGGTAAACAGTTCTACTCCTTCCGCCAATGGGGCCCCCGTCATTCCTGTCAACGTCAACCCCGATTTGCCAGATATGTCAAAAACGGCAAATCCCTCCATTGCTGAAGTGGTTAAGTGGCATCAAATTGTTGCGCAGCGGAATAATTTCCCAGCAAAACCATTGATAGGCAACCCGACATCTACCAATTCGAAGCTGTCAACTATCACTAGTGTCTTGCAAAATAAAAGCAATAACAAAGAAAAAGAAGGCAATCCTTATCATAAGAATTTTCCTATAAACTCGAAGGCCGTAAGTGCAGCGATTTTGGAAGCACAATCACACAATATTGTGCAGAATATTCAACAATTGGGCCCCGAAAAAGAAGATGACCCTCAATGGATAAATGTCCAAAAGAAGCGACGTAGAAGGTGCGTTGTAGGTGGCAACGATAAAGACACGAAGATACGAGGAGTTCCGAAAGTTGTGTCGCTGCATGTCACTAGACTTAAGCCTGATACTGAACCGGAAGACTTAAGGAATATGTTAGCAAAACAATTTCCTGAGGTAATTTGCGAAGATCACCCCTCAAAATACCGAACCTTATATAGATCAATGAAGGTAACACTACGGCAGGATAACTTCCGGAACGCTTGGAAACGAGAAATATGGCCTGATGGGGCTATTGTATCCAAGTTTTTTGCCCAAAGGAGGAAACTGTCGCAGACAGAGAAGACAGTTCCTCCAGAAACGCAACCGATCACTTCCCAACAATCAGCCGAGCACGCAAATTAACTTCCCCAACCAAACAACTTGCACAAGACAAACAAATCAAAAAGGAAGTAACCAGCCTGTTCCTAAATATAAGAAGCCTAGCAAATAAATTGGATGAATTGGAGCTTCTAACAGCAGATAGGTGTTATGATTTTATCTGTATATGTGAACATTGGCTAACTTAAGAGGCTATTGAAAATTACTCTTTGCCAAACTACACCATGGCAAATTACTTCTGTCGGTCCCAATCAGGAGGAGGAGGCGGAGTACTCATCTACACCAAAGATCACTATAACGTGGTAAAGAAACTTGAATTTATTGATATTTTTTCCACTGAAAAGTGTTTAGAGGTTTGTGCTATTGATATCCAATTGAAAAATCAAAATGTATATATAGATCTCCCAACTCAGACATAACTATATTTTTTGAAATTTTAAATTCAATCTTTTTAAAGTTATCTAACCACCATAAAAAGAGTATATTTATTTATGGAGATTTCAATATAGATATACTGGCAGACAACCAGATCTCAAACCAATTTACACATTTGATAAAATCCTATGGCTTTAATTTTTTACTAGGAGAGCACCTCATGTAAGACATGTAAGAGCAGCTGCTTAGACAACAAATAATGACCTAAATAATTTTATTGTAAATATTCCTTAATTGATACCTATATGTCTGATCATATGGCCATTGAGAACAGGCAGAAATTCTTTGTGTGTGACATCAATAAAACCTCTGTTCTGGAATTTAAACCATTTTGTAAAAATAATATAGTAAAATGTGTAAATATGTTAAAAAGCTTCAACTGGCCAATACTTCTTGAAGAAAGCTCAGATGTTAACACAGCTTTTGGCACCTTCTTGAATATATTAATATCTTGTTTTGAACACTGCTTTCCAAAAAAGTCAAAAACCGTACATATCAAAAATAGAAAACAAAAGTGGTTTAATAATAATCTCAAAAATATTAGAGATCACCTTAATTTATTAACCTACAATAAACAAAATAAAGATATTGACCTCACTGATAATATTAACATATTGAAAAGGCAGTATAGGCAAAAAATCTGCGATGCAAAACAATTTTATTATTCTGAAAAGATAAAAAACAATCCTAATAGGTCAAAGGCTATTTGGAGTATTATTGAAGTATCCAAAACTAAGAAAAAGACAATAATTTCTAACTCTTCCAGTACAGCAGAAGAATTTAACCAATACTTTATAAATGTCTCTCAATCCATCACAGCTCATCTTCCAAATTCAGGGCTAGATCCTTCGATAATAACCTCACAATACATCAACATCAGCTCAACCATGTACTTAAGCCCTGTTGACCCCCTAGAGGTTCTTACGGTCATAAATAGTCTTAGCAACAGTTCTGCCTTGGATATATATAACCTTAGCAATAAAATCCCAAAACAACTAAAGGATGGTATTGCCATTCCACTGTCCATTATAATTAATAAGTGCTTTCTTTCAGGTGATTTCCCTAGACAGTTAAAGCTTAGTAAAGTCAGACCAATTTTCAAAAAGGGGAATGAAAATGATCCTAGTAATTATCGCCCCATATCAATTGTACCAGTCTTGTCCAAACCAATAGAGATGTGTTTGAGTAATGGGATCTCAAACTTGTTAGAAAAACATAAACTTCTGGCCCCATTGCAGTTTGGGTTCAGAAAGAAAAGGTCTACCAGTGATGCTCTTGCGGAGCTGGTGAGTCACATAGTTAGGCACTTTGAGGATGGTGAAAATATTTCAGCAATTTTCTGCGACCTCTCAAAGGCGTTTGACGGTGTGGCTCATCATATCCTGCTGAGCAAGCTGGTACACTATGGTATAAGGGGTAATGTTCTGAGACTTATTGACTCATGCCTCTCTAACAGAGCACAGCTTGTTGAGCATGGGGGCGACACCTCATTGTCTCTGCCAGTTTGTGCAGGAGTGACACAGGGATCTATATTGGGGCCTCTGCTGTTTGTCCTGTATGTCAATGAACTTCCAGCTCACATGTCAGACCACAGATTAATTCAATATGCTGATGATACCACACTTCTTAGTTGTGGTAAAGATATTTCAAAACTTCAAGCAGCTGCGGGCTTAACAACTAATGATCTCCTCATGTGGTTTGCAGATAATAACTTGTGTCTTAACATGGACAAAACTGAGCTTGTCTCCTTCTCCCTCAAAGAAAGGGAGGCAAGTCATGTGAGGTTCCTTGGCATTTGGATTGACAGCAGATTAACCTGGAGGCCCTATATTAGTCAGCAGTTGAGCAAACTTTCTTCTCTTCTCTACCTTCTACGTCGAATCTTAGGAATGGCTCCCTCCGAGGTCAGCTGGACTGCATACATGGGTCTTTTTCATTCAAAGCTATCGTATGACCTTCTTTTTTCGGGTAATACGACAGACTGGATACAGGTTTTTAAAATGCAGAAAACTGCTATAAGAATATTGTGTAATAAAAATTCGACTGACAGCTGTAGACCTTTATTCAAATAATTGAAAATTTTAACAATGCCTGGTTTGTATATGTACCAATGTCTATTATACATAAAAACACACTATTCTGAATTCATTACAGTTGGGGACAGACATACATATGACACTCGACACAACAATCTTTTGTTGATGTCACAACATCGATTAACTTTAACTCATAAGAGCTTTAAAGTCAACTCAGTAAAGCTATTTAACTCTCTGCCTCCAGCTACACAAAGCCTTCCCCTAACAATTTTTAAACATCATGTAAAAGCCCTAATCCTGGATGTCTGCTCGTATAATCTTGAGGAATTTTATACATATTTGTCCATTGTCTGAGTTTCGTACCATTTGTGATTTTCTTTACTTTATTTTATATTTTTGTATGATAGACATGTTTTAATCTGTATCTATATCTTTGTAATATTTATACATTTAAATGGACTTTATATAATTTTAATTTAACTAAGTCAATTTGGGTTGTACCCTCCACATAATATTTATATTTTCTTTTATTTGACAATGCTAAACATTTTAAATGTAACTGAGCAAATAAAGCATTTTATTATTATTATTATTATTATTATTATTATTATTATTATTATTATTCAATTGCAATTGTTTTCAAGTGTCGTTTACTTATATATTTTGAAAGCTCTTGCCGACCAGTAATAAACTGTATAATTATGTACAGTGTGCATCCTTGTAACTTGAGGTAAAGCTTTTATTTTTATATGTATACAATAATCTTCGTAGTAGTTAAGACAAATCCCTACAACTAATCTGAAAGAAGATTTTCATTTCAATCCGTTCGAGCTCTTTCGCATAGGCAATTAAACATGTCTAGTTTCAGTTAGACTAAGTGGATGTAATATATTTCGAGTCAAATCCCGCATCTTCATTATCTCGAAATCTGCATAATTTGAACCGAAGTGACATATAAACTAGGTTTAAATAGGTTGCTAGAAACTTTATTCCTTTATATAGACCGTAAATTTAAATTTTATTTAAAACCCGGTGTTCTTTATTTCGTAGGTCATAAAAAAAGAACGTGTCTTCCTTCTAATGCCACAATAAAAAATATATTGGGAATATTGAGAAATCGATGAGTCTCAGTATAGCGTCATCTTATTGGAACATT
>JAEQML010066176.1:0-20234 GCA_016904865.1 Pissodes strobi
TAATTTAATTGCGAAACCGCTGATGTGTATGGGCCAGTTTTTTTTTTATTAAACGCTGCGCTGCATTTCTGGGTCACGTGAATTATTTAGGGGCCGAGGGGAGAAAAGGGGGTCGGGGGCGGTTTTAATTTTCTGACCGTGTCATAATTTATGGAACGTTTTTTATTTCGCGGTTCGAAAAACGCGACACGTACTTGCATAATGTAGATAGAAACTGATAAAAAAATCATATTTGATTGTAAACATTAAAAAAAAGAATATAATAACTATTTGAAACTTGGAGACGTATGTCTTTGCGGTATTTAATGAAATAAGGTTCTTACAAACGTACGTCGGATAACGCTTAATATCGTAAATACAGTGTGTTAAAATATTTTTTAAAGACTTTTATAGTACACTTTTGGTGAAAAATCGTTGATTTTTCGACATTAATTTTTTTTCGCTAAAAAGTGTCAAATCATTTGTTTTCTTCACCCTCTTTTAAGAATTGAAAAAAGAATTCCTCCAAACCTGCCCTATAGATTTTGCCACTGCCCCTCCCGTCTCCAAAACCTAGCTATGCCACTGGATAGACCTGTAATACATCGCATTTCTAGCAAGTTACATTTGGGCTCAAAAATAAAATAAAATGAGTTTAGTCATCTTTAATGCTATTATTACTACTGTTTTATATTTTTTCCACTCTTTTTGTGTGTGCTTTATGACCCTTTATTTACCCTTGCTAAAAACTGATATTAAAATTGGAATAATTTAATAACAATTTGGATTCTATATATTTTAAATTACAATATTAATATTTTATTTCGTTTTAAATATATTTTTTCATCCCCTTATGTTTTGCTTTATCTTTAAAATTTTTCTTGTTACATATTTTTTAGTAATTTTAAGCTGATAAAAGTAGCTAAAAATTGTTAAACAAAGCTCCTAAGAGAGTTGATACCAGAGTTTTTTTGGCTGTATTTAGAATAGAATTGCCCTCGGGATTGCCTTAAGAATTTTTGTATTTATTTTTATTACCTACGAGTAGAAATAATCTAATTAAAACAAAAGGAATGAAATTAACGAAAATCTACTACAAATAAACCTTAAAATTAAACGAGCGCATTTGATATAATTGTCAAGGGAAAAAAATTAAAACAGCTAAAAACACAATACAGAGCTCAAAAGGGAATTAAAACTGAGATAAAAAAAATACTTTTTAAATGGCGTGCGAATTATTATTATTAATGTATATAAAGGCAAATTAGGGTGCATGCTTTATCGCTTTTTTCACCTTTAATAAAACAGTCATCTTCTCCTTTTTGGATATATTTTTATCGTTTCCTGTTTCTTATTTTCTTTGAAATATTTCCTATTTTATTTTTTTAGTAACTTCAAGACAATAAAAAGTGTTAAACAAAGTTACAAGGCAGAGCTCCTAAGAGAGTAGGGTTTTAAGAGAGCATATTAAGAATCGCTCTTGAGTTTTTTTCACTGATTCAGGAAAACTCATGTGTACTAAGTGGTATATCAAGCGGACTACGATAGCAATAACGAGTAGAATTGCCGAAAGAATATATTTTTTTTTGTGTTTTTATTACCCACAAGTAGATCGCTGAATTGAACGTCGTAGCAGAAATAATCTAAATAAAACACTGAAACAAATTAACTTAACGAAAAGAAACCACAAATGAACCTTAATATTAAAAAAGCACATTTGATATTATTGTCAAAGGAAAGGAAAAAAATTAAAAATGCCCATATCTCATATGCGCTCTTTTCTCAATAGTTTTCTTCTCCTTTTTGAATATATTTTTAATCGTTTCTTGTTTCGTATTTTCTTTAAAATATTTCCTATTTTATTTTTCAGAAATTTCAAGATAATAAAAGAGTGAATAAAAAGTGTTAAACAAAGTTACAAGGCAGAGCTCCTAAGAACGTTAAAATTTGGGTTTTATGGCTGTATATTAAGAATCGCTCTTGCTTTCTTTTATACTGAACCAGGAATGCTGGTGTGTAACTTGTATATCAAGAGGACTGCGATAGCAGCATCGAATAGAAGCGCCGTAGAATATATTTATTTATTTTTTTTTATTACCCATATGTAGTTCTATTCTAAAGAACTCCGAATAACATCTAGGAGAAACAGTTTAAACAAAACAAAACACGAAATGAGAGAAAACTAACGAAAACAAACCACAAATAAACCATAATTAATCAAGTCCAATGGATATAATTTTGCCAAAGGAACACAAGTAAAATTAAAAATAAGAAAATTTAAAAGAACAGTTAAAAAGTTGCAATACAGAACTTGTAATAGAATGAAAACTAGAATAAAAAATTAACTTTTTAATTAATGCGCTATACATTATTATTGTATTATAAAGTAAAATTTTGGTGTGTTTTATCGCTCTTTTTTCACCCTTGCTGAAAATTGAGATTGAATGTGTAATAATTTGATAATAATTTTGATTCTTCTTACCTTGCATTAAAATATTACTATTTTGTTCTCTTTTTTTAACATACTTTTAATCCTTTTTTATTTTGTTTCATCTATAAAATATTTCCTATTTTATTTTCTTTAGTAACTTCTCAACATTTTGCCTACTTATGTACTATTAATAATGAGATAAAAAAATGGAATAATATTTCAAATTTTGGGTTTTTCTGTTTTTAGTTACATTGTATTGCTTTTCTTTTCATTTTTAACTTTAATTGTTTTATTTGTTGTTTGGTAAAAGTTAAAATTTGATTTACTAGGGTTTAAAAATGGATTACTACATATAGGTTTGAGTCTAATTACTATTTATGTCATATTTTTTTATGGTAGTGGCACACATGCTAAAGGGAGATCCTACGACGCGACGCAGCGCTCGACGAGCGGTGTGTGTGTGCGAAGATGTTTATTGAAGCGGTTCTTGAATAGTTGTAGGTTGTAATTAGGGGGAAACAGATGTTTCCCCCCTAATTACAACCTACAACTATTCAATTCTAGGTGTTTCCAGTTGTACAATGAACTGGTGGGCTCGTGCCGTCTGTCGTGACTGTCTGACAGGCGATGTCAGGGTGGGGATCAGGCGGGCCAAATCCTGGTAACATCTGCCGCGAAAGTATTTGTAAAACAGGTATATCTCGGCCACATGTCTGCGGTGTTCCAGACTATCCAGATTCCGGGTCAACCACGGGGTCGCCGACGAGAAGCACAGTTGCCTTACTAACTCGCCTCCTCGTGGTACACCCTGGGCAACGTTATATAACGACTAAAGAGTTAGAGAACTAGGCAATCCGGACTGTCTAATGACCTCTTGGATATCCTGACACACATGAATGCGAAACAAACAAATGGCCTTTTTCAAGGTCAAAGGACAAAGACCGTGGGCCCAATCTTGCGGATCTGCCAATTTAATATAAAAAGTATACGCTGATAAAACTTCTCTTAGACATCCTCTTAATACAGGAAACACACACTGCAGTCGAAACACAGCTCCAGTTGAGAGGAAAAATTGCTAGGTACAGGTTGATTGGAGCAACTTACCACCCATGTTATGGTACAGCTACATATGCAAGGACCAATATTGATAATGTAGAGCTTGTCTCTACTTCTGATAACGAAAATATCCATAATACAACTATAACAGTGGGTGATTTAAATGTCATTAACGTATAAAAACCCCCCGGCGTGTCCTGGCCAGCCAACCAGCCTCCACCCGTCACCCATCCTACCTTAATAGCAGGCGATTTTAACAGCTACCATACTGACTGGAAGTATAGGCATAACGACTCAAATGGGCTCAAGGTTGTGGAATGGGCTGAGACGCAGAACATGCACTTAAACTATAGTCATAAAGACATTGCCACTTTCAAATCAGGCAGATGGGGTTCGGAGACAAACCCTGACCTTTGTTTTGTTTCCACTGACTTGAGGGTTAAGGCAACTCTCGTCAACCGTTGTATCGCTAAACACTTTCCGCACAGTCAGCACAGACCAATTCTTCTTGAGGTAGGCATACAGATTCCTGTGATACTTACGTCTCAGCTGCCCCGATGGAATTTCTCCAAAGCTGACTGGTCTGGCTTTACTGAAGATCTGGACTCTAACATACGGTCCATTCCTCCTCACCCACGGAACTACCAAAAATTTGTCAACACTGTTATAAAGACTGCCAAAAAATATATTCCTAGAGGTATTAGATAAGAAATATATCAGGATGGAGCGAAGCGAGTGAGAGGCTGTATAAGGACTATGTGGAGAGTGGAAGATCTGAAGCCACAGATGACCTTCTTCATAGCCTGGATGAAGCTAGAAAGATCAAATGGCGGAACACTACTGAAAAATTGAACTTTAGACAGTCTAGCAGAAAAGCGTGGAGCCTGTTAAAAAAGTTAGGAGCTAACTCACATGTCCATGTGTTACACCTAATCAAATTGCCAACAACATAGTGAAAACGTCTAGAGCACCTGCTAATAAAGAACACTCACGTAAAATAAAGAAAGACCTTAAATTATTAAAGAAACCTGACAACCTACACCCTGAGTTCTTAATGCACTGTAGACGAAAAACAAGAGAATGGCTGACAGTATTCTACTCCCACATCCCCCAGTCAAGAACCTTGCCAAAAGAATTCAAGAGGGCAAAGATCATCGCCATCTTCAATCCAGGAAAGCCTGATAATACACCTGAAAACTACAGACCAATTTCACTCTTAAGTGTAGCGTACAAATTGTTTGAGCGTCTCCTCTACAACAGGTTGAGCCCAATTATAATGGAATCTATACCCATTGATCAGGCTGGTTTCAGACCAAATCGAAACTGCGAGGATCAGGTCCTGGACCTAACAACTTCATTGAGCAAGGCTATGAGGAGCGCATGAAAACCGGCGCAGTCTTCGTCGATCTGACATCTGCATACGATACAGCCTGGAGAGAGGGCTAAACATATAACTTTCTAACGGCTACTAGATGCAAGACGATGACATCTCTTCTGGATAATATGCTGTCAACTAGGGTTTTGCAAATCTCACTCAGTAAATCGAAACTACTGAATAATGGTCTTCCTCAAGGGTCAGTGCTTGCGCCGTTACTGTTCAATCTCTACGTAGCTGACCTACCAACTACCACATCCAGGAGATTCATGTACGCAGATGATATTGCTCTTGCAAGCCAACACACCAATATGACTGCTCTCGAACAAACTCTCTCTCAAGACCTAGAGATGCTGGCTGAATATTTCAAGAAATGGCGACTTACCCCAAACATACGCAAAACAGAAACCTCATGCTTCCATCTAAAAAATAGGCTTGCTGGAATACTCCTACAATTATCTCTAAATGGCGCTGTGCTTCCTTATAGCTCCCACCCATTTAGGCGTAACACTAGATCGCACCCTGTCTTATAACAAGCATCTATCAAATCTGGGTGCAAAACTAAAATCCCGAAAGAACATTCTATATAAGTTAGCGGGAACAACTTGGGGAGCTGATGCAGAGACACTTCGTACCACTTGGCTAAGTCTGGTCTATTCAATTGCTGACTACTGTTCGTCGGCTTGGCTAAACAGTCCACACGTGGGAAAAGTCGACGTGGTGCTAAACCAAACGATGCGAATAATTTCTGGTGCTATTAAAACCACTCCACTCTACTGGCTACCAGTCCTCAGTAACATCGAACCACCTGAAATTCGAAGACGTAATATACTGATAAGAGAGTTTACAAAGATTTCTAACAACCCTGCCCTTCCTATTGAATTTAGAAGACTCAAATCAAGAAATCATCCTGTGAAGACTGCGCAACAACTCCTAAGTCAAAACTATGATGGTGCTGAAATTTGGCGGACGAACTGGAGAAGCAAAGTAAATCCCAGAATGTACTCTCCGCTTGAAACTCCAAACCCTCCAGCGGGCTTTGATCTACCAAGGAAAACCTGGGTAGCACTCACTAGAATAAGGACAGGTCATGGCCGATGTGGAGCTTCCTTATCTAAATGGAACATGACAGCCGACCCTGGGTGCGCATGTGGTGCTCAAGAACAAACCATTTATCATATTGTTAACGAGAGCAACACCAGAGGCTGTGGAATGGTTGTGAAACCTGAGTGTGGAATTATGATGCTCAATATCTATTTTTATCTCATGTTATTTTTATGTTTATACACACTTACTATTATGCTTATCTTGATGTCATTGTTGAACTTTACATCTTTATTTTATTTTGTTTGTACTTTATATTTTAATTCTGTGTTATCTATATGCGTGTCATGCCATAAGCTAAATAAATAAAATTGCGTTACTCTATATATAAGTGACAGGCCAATATATCTCCAACTAGTTGCTGATTGACTACACGTGAAAATTATGGGAAGCAAGGCAATTGGGTGATAGTTTGAAGGCGTGGTTGTAAGGATGCACTCGAGCAACTTTCCAAAAAGATGGGTATATCCATTTACGGTACGACAGAGAAAAAGTCTGGAAAAAAACAGGTTAGTTCGTTGACGCAGTTCTTTAACACGATGGTAGGTATTTTGTCCGGTCCTGATGCCTTTTGCGTATCTAATTCTTTAAGGATTTTACGAATATCACGGTGATGAAACTTAGCTCCTGCCATGGTAGTGTTGATGTTCGATATGGTGGAGAGAGCCTTGCCTTGTGGGACGTCTAAGGTAGAGTACGATAAAAACATTTTGGCAAGCATGTTTGCTGATTGTAAAGTTATTACTAAACCTTTGAATATGTTTGTCCTTAGTTTCATCAATCACACAAAATTGCGATTTTCAGTGGTCTGATTTTGCGACCAGTACCCTTGTAGGCTTGCTGTTTCCTACCTACAGCTCTTTCGCATCTTCTGTCGAATCAGGGCTTTACTTTTGACGGTAACTTGATGGAATTCGGGATGTATGCTTCTATTCTTGAGGAAATTACTTGTGTAATCTCTTCGCAGCAAACTGATGGGTCATTAGTGCCAAAGCAGACGTCGAGCCATAGAAAATCTAGGTAGAACTACCTTAGATCGTTCCAGTTTGCAGCGAGGTAATGGTGAATCCTTCTGTAGAAGTGGCAATTCACAAACCGTTGTTCACAACTGTAATTATGTCCTGGTCAGGATTGGTGGTTAGAAAAAGATCCAGGAGGGCGGCGAATTCGCTCCTCTCTGAGATTCGAGTTGGTTCGTCTACAAGTTGAGCAAGCCCGCAGCTGATGGCAAATGATTCAGCTTCATCTACCTTCGTTGTCTGTTGTGACGTTTGAGGCAGTTGGTGTTGTGGGCATTGAAATCTCCCAAAACGATTATTTCTGAATTGCGAAAAATTATTAATGGCTTTTAAAAGCTGATTTTTGCTTTTATATTTATTTGTTTTTATCGCTTCTTTTATCATTGCTTTCTATAGCCCAGTTTGTTTGTTCTCTTTTTATTATTACATTTTTACTCCTTTCTTGATTCGTCTTATCTTTAAAATATTTCCTTTTTTATTTTATTTTAGCAAATCCTTAAGACTTTGTTTAAGTACTATCGGCTAGTAAGTGCTTCTTGAATACCTTAATAACAGTTAAACATTAAACATTATAGTTATGGACAAATATAAGTTTAAAAAATGGAATAATTCCGAGGGCTTTACTTGTTTTTAATTAGAAAAATATTATTTTGATTTGCTTTTTTTTAATTTTTATCGGTTTATTTGTTTTTTTTTAATCAATGCT
Organism: Pissodes strobi; assembly: GCA_016904865.1. Classification (NCBI taxonomy): domain Eukaryota; kingdom Metazoa; phylum Arthropoda; class Insecta; order Coleoptera; family Curculionidae; genus Pissodes; species Pissodes strobi. The sequence goes on from JAEQML010066176.1 coordinate 7,671, forward strand.
TAAAAATTGTGGGCATGGCTTTAAGTCTAATTACTCATTTTTTTGATTGTTTAAAAAAAATCGATTTTTGAAGTTTCTTTTATCCTGCTTTTTCTCTAAAGTGCATAACATAACTAACGCGATTTCTAATCTTTCTTAGTTTTAAATACATTATTATTGTATGACCTTTGCTCTGTATTATTCTGTAACTTTTTTAAATTTATTTCTGCGATATTTTTATTTTTTTTTCAAATTTCGTTTATTTTATAAATAAAATGGTCCAGTCAGTTGCTTATTCTAAAAGATGGACACTTATATTGAATTATTTTCACGCTCTTAACTAATGTCTTTCAACACCTTGGCATGTTAAATAGGGTTCAGAAAAGGAACAATATATAATTATCTAACTCTTTTTAGTTTTAAATATTTTAATTGCATTATTATGGACTTATTTTTAATTTAATATTTAACATGTGCTTGAATTTAAATTTGAAATTATTAATTTTTTTTCATCTCTTCTACAATTTTCTGAAACATACTATGACCTTGCACTGGAATAAAAATAGTAATTCGACCTATTAGCAATTTAAACAGGGTCTAAAATTGAATAATTGACCGGTGTTGATTCTTACTTTGTCACCGAATATTAATATTGTGTCAGTTTAATTTGTTAATAATTTGCCATTTGTTTTCAGTTTTTATTGTGATTATTTTTAATCTTTGATCCCCTATAAGCCTTTTGTGATATGCTTCTTAATTTTTCTTTTAGCTTGTTGTCAAATTTTTACACTATTTTTTATGTTTATTTTTATAAAATGGTTTCAAACCTGACCAATGAAATAAGAGTTCAAAAAAGTAAATAATAATATGCAGGCGTCTAAATTTTCTTAGTCTAAAATATTTTAATCACATTATTTGACGTGCTTTCAGTGTCAGTTTTGTCATTTCTTAAAAGATACTCTGATGAAGTAACTTACAAGGATATTTCTTACACTTTTATATTATGATTGTTTTAGCTTTGATTTTTAACATTTTGTTTTACTAGTTATAATTTTCAATTTCTCTTAAACTACTATATGGTACTGTTTATATTTTTAGTTAAAATATTGTTATTTTGTTTTTTTTATCCCTTTTAATACACTCTTTTTTAATCGTTTTTAAATAATTGCTATTATTTTTGTTACATTCCTTCTTCGAGGTAGCGATTCTTCGTCAGCCAATGCATATTGACTACATTAATTTCAGGAGCATACAAGAAACTGTTTCGCCTGGGAACATGGGGTAAAATAAATGTTATATCATTCTATATCCTCGATATAATAAAGCCTGGAGATAATAGGCGACCTACATTCGAAAATAATTAAAAACGGCCAAAATCCCACCATAGAGGGCTCTATCCCTTCCTTATTTCCATGGCGTGTTTCATGAAACCTCGACGTCAGACCTGATCCCATAAGCCGAATATTTTTGCCCCGAAACGATGGCGGATTTGCGCCTAACTCTTTTTTTCAATTTCCACTGTTTGAGTTGGGCGAATATCGAAGGGATATGCAATAGAAATATAGTGATTGCACCCTCATATATCAGACTAAAGGGAAAATCGAGGGTATAGTCCAAATAGGCTTAAGGTTCCTCAAATTTCATCCGCCCGAGCCGAAAATCCATAAAGACGGATTGAATAAAATATATTATTATTATTATTTCGCGCACGGAACGTGTCGATACACTTTTTTTGATACCATTTTTGCTTTTACGTCACATAAATATAAAGGTATGTTTACATTACTTGTTTTGAAGTTGACACAAAGTGTAATTATCGAAGGTTTGTTATGTTACCATGGATACTATTATCATGTTATCCACTATTCACACAGTTTAATGAAAAATAGCTTTATTGACAATCAGCATACTTCAGCTGACAGTTGACCGGAGTCATATTGGCTGTGTCGATAATGTCACTTTGACGTGATGCCATTTCCGCTCTTACGTCATTCGAGTGTTAGAAGACGTTTGCATTCACATCAAAGTGCAATAATTATGGCAATTGCCTAGAAGCAAAGACATTAACCAATCAAGCATGTGTTTTAAAATTGAGCTGTTTAATTTCAACACAATTTAGTGGTAAATGGCTTTATTGACAGTCAATATACTTCAGCTGACAGTTAACAGAAGTCATGTTGGCTGATGCTATTTGCGCTCTTAAGTCATTAGAGTGCTAGAGTACGTTTACATTCCACGTCAAAGTAACAAATAGTCAAAATACAAAATAGGCCTATCAGCTTAGCGAAAAACTGGCGTACTTCGTAAATCAGGAAATGCCATCTTGTCTCGAGTGAATGGTTTCTACTCCCTTCCAGGGATATCAACCTATTTGAGTTGGGCACATTATATCTATATTGTTTAGGTTAATCGATTTTCCAGACGCTAACATGGATTCGGAACTTTCGAAAAGGCCCTCGTTTCGCATCGCATGAAGATTTTGTATGGAGGGTTCGAGGGTTCGAATATCGATAAATTCAATGCAAGTATCAATCAAAGGTTAATTATTTGATCGCAATTTTTGAAGTATTATCAAACCAAGAAAATGTTTGTGTAGAGTTGTAGACCAGTCGTGAAAGTTAAAGCATAACGTAAAATGAAATCTTGAATGTGGACGGAGCTTAACGCAAAAAGCTTCGTTGACAGTCAATTAACCTCAATTGACAGATGAAGTAGTCATGCTGAAGATGTCGCTAATGTTCAGCCCAATAAAACTTCATAAATATTTCTCGATTTCCGCTTGAAATTTTAATTAAAACTAAAACGAGCGAAGCAGTCATATAAACCGTTGCCTTTCGAGTCGTTATTAAGTTAATAATACGGCATTATAATTTGAACAAACCCGCAATAAAATATCATCATAAATACATACGAGCACATCAAACAAACATGTAATTCTAAAATAAACCGTAGCGTAAGCATTTTTTGTTTTTGTTATCTCGAATTGAATAGTGGACAAAACCGCGACTCCGTACGCCTATGCGCACCCGCTGAAAAGAGAGGGCTTAGGGTGAATGCAGCGGCAAAAAGAGGGATGAAAAGGACAAACGCAACCCTAAAGGGTAAGTTACGCCCTACGTTGAGCGGGCGAGGATAGAGGATCGCACGAACCGGGGATAATCAGGAGTGGTAAGGGACGCGCACGACATTTCGTCTGAAATCTCTATGTTCCCGGGCCAGAGCGTTCGAACTGTCAAATAATTCTGGTCTCTCCGGCGTTTTGGGTGCCGACGACGCCGCGCTATACTATTTTATCAATTCGAAGGTGGCAGGATAACTCGCGCATCACGTAATCGGTTTTTCTCCATATCGCTAAATAGAGAAAATTTAGGTCTCTTAACAGAGCCAGACACGTTGTCCTCGACGTAAACTTTTCCCGTTTCGCATTTACGAGTGGATAATATATATCAAGTGAGTGCTCTCTCTCTCGATAATGGAATAACTCTTCCGAAGGTTTCGGACTCTCTATCCTACAACTATGCAGAGGAGCTACTAGAAGCTACTGACAGACGTAAGTGAGTTTTGCATACCGGAGTTTTCTAAATAGAAAAAGCGACAATAGAGCGCCGAAATATTATATATTTAGATCTCTTGTATAGGGCGCTAAAAATATCTTAATTGATAACTCCACACAAAGACAAAACCTTTTTTTGATCATATTTATTAAACCAAATTTTAAGAAGTAGTATAAACACATAAAAGTATGATAAAAATAATATAAATGAAGATAAATTTTTGGAAAACATGTCAAAACTTGAAGCCTATTAAGCTATTAAACAGCTTAAAATATATATACCTTGTATATAAGCTTATTGAACGCAACTACTGCATGTTAGGTCAAAAATTAAATAACGCACATGATTTATAGTCTTCTTATTTTCAATTATATAATTTATTTTATTCCTTTTAATTTCTTTATTTATTTTCTATTGTACTTTTACTTTTTTTGCTAAATTTCATCGTCTATTTATCATTATTGATTTAATTATTTTTTTACATGTGTGTTTAAATCTTTTGCGTTAATTTTTTTTTATTATTTTCGCAGTATGCTCTTTATTAAACTAATAAGATTGTGTATAAAGTTTATTGAACAAAGTTTATCTAAATATAGCATTTAACATTTCATAGTGAAAATAATAAAAAAACAAAAATGAAATAGTGATTCAATGCAAAAGGAAATAAAATAAAGATACAAAAACAGTATTGTAAAATATAATTAAAAATAAGAAGACCCAAACTATACGCATTGTTCTATTTTTGAAACTTATACATTATGCTTTAAGTGTTATTAAGATAAGATAAGATAGAGCATCCGTTAAATGAGCTCGGAACCGCTTCCGGGTGTAAATCTTGTAGGAAAAAACGGCTTAACTGGAACAGAGTAGCCCAAATTTTAATAAAGAGTATAAAAAACGTAAAAATAAGATAAAATGAAAGAAGCGGACAAAAGGATTTGAAAAACAAAAATTTATAAGAAGCAATTTACTGAGACATATTACACAAAATTTTAAGAAACAGTAAGACAGAACGGAAAAACAAGGCAATAAAAATAAAATAATTCAAACAAAATAATATTATTAAGTAAAAAAAGAAACATACTGGAACATAATGGACCGCACGTTAGGAAACAATAAAAAAGAGCATGAATATAAAATATAAAAGAACTGGAAATAAATGCTTTAAGAAAACCTGCTAAAAAGAGAACAAAACAATAAAAACATGAATATAAATAAAGAGGCACAAATATACCTTTTACATTATTGCATCTTTGGATTCCTATTTAGTATATAAGAAAAGTATCGTTCAATAGGTCTACTTATACATACTAATTTATAACTGCTGTTGACAAGATGTTTAATAAAGTGCTAGTTAATCTCACTTAAAATCATTTCCAGCTCATAATATACCAAATTTTAAGAAATAAGAAAAAGGGACGTAAAAACAAGTTAAATAAAATAAGACAATAAAGTGGGTACATACAAATAATTTAAAAAACATGTAAAAATACGAATAAAACAATATTAATAACTAGAAAAAGGAACTTGCTGAACTATACTAGACCGCACTTCAGGAAATATAGCAAAATAGGGTATGAATATAAAATATAAAATAACTGAAAAGAAATACGTTTAAAAACGTGCTAACATGAAAACAAAACAAGAAGGAATAGTAAAAAACATCGTACTAAGGTACTAAAAAATAAGACAAGAAAGTGGGTATATAAGATACAAATAATAAAAAACAATAAAAATACAAATAAAACACTACTAAAAAGTAGAAAAAGAAACTTACTGGACCAAACTAGACCGCACTTCCAGCAAAAATATGCCTAAACGTCAAATATAAGAGAATTGGAAAGAAATAGTTTAAAAAACGTGCTAAATAGGAAACAAAACAATAATAAAATAAATACAAATAAACATTATTGCAATTTAAATGCTAATTAATATACAATAAGTCTACTTATATATAATTTATAAGGTTTTTTTAACAAGATGTTTAATAAACTGCTTGTTAATCTCACTTAAAGTCATTTCCACATCATAATATACCAAATTTTAAGAAGTGGGGAAAAAGGAACGTAAAACCAAGTTAGTAAAAAATAAGACAAGAAAGTGGATACACACAAATAATAAAAAACTTACTAAAAATACAAACAAGAAGCAAACGAAATAATATTAATAAATCGGAAAAGGAACTTACTGGACCAGACTAGACCGCACTTTAGGAAATACAGCAGAAAAGGATCTAACTATAAAATATAAAAGACCTGGAAAGAAGCTCTTTAAAAAACGTGCTAAAAAGAAAACAAAACAATAATAACATAAATATGAATAAAGAAACACAAATAAACCTTTTACATTATTGCAGTTTGGAAACTATTATACATAATTTATAAGGGTTGTTGTTAACAAGATGTTTAATAGAGTGGTAGTTAAACTCACATAAAATAATTTCCAGTTCATAATATACGAAATTTTTAGAAATAGGAAAAAAGAAGGTACAAATAAGTTACAAAAGAATAAGACAAGAGAGTACAAATAATTAAAAAACATGTAAAAAATACAAACAAGGTGCAAACAAAACAATATTAATAAATAGAAAAAACGAACTTACTGGACATACTAGACCGCACTTTAGGAAATACAGCAAAAAAGATTCTGAATATAAAACATGAAATAACTGAAAATAAATACTTTAATAAACGTATTAAAAAGAAAACAAAGCAATAATAACATAATTATAAATAAAGAGACACGAAACATATTGCCTATTGTAATATTGCAAACAAGGTATTTAATAGGGTATATGCACATTTTTGATAATGCAGCTTATTGAATTCTGAATCACACCAAATTTTAAGAAAATGTAAGATGAAAACGTAAATCAAGACATAAACAACTAAGAAATAGCTCAAAAATAGCAATATGGCCAAAGAGGACAAGCAAAATCATAAAAAATATATGTGTTTCACCTTTATAAGCACACAACTGAAGTAAAACTTCTGAAAGAGATATTAGGAATTGAAGTTTTTTAAAGATTTTTTTTCTTAACTCTTATCCCCTGTTTCGAAACTTTTTTTAAATTTTGTCTTATTTGGTTTTCTAATACTTTTATTAACTTGCCGAACATTTTTTGATATTTTTTTTTTAAATTTTTTCCCATTTTTTCAAAAAAATTTGTGTTTTTTTACAAAGTATTTTTCATCCCAATTTTGCCATCCTCGACGTCGCTTTTTTTCGACAAAAACCGTGTTTGTCTAACTTTTTTTTATTATTTTTTTTCTTATTTCCTTTTATAATACTCTTTTTAACTTTCCATTACCGTCCATGATTTTTTTTCCTTTTTTACAATTTATTATAATTTTTTCGAAAATTTTCGGTTATCCGTGGAGGTGGGGGTATAATTTCCCTCCTCCTCCATTGAGCCACCCATGAAGCACACCTACCACTAATTTCTCGTTCTCCCGAAATTAATTATTTTAGTTTTTCTTCTCACCCCGCTCCAGTTTTCGTCCAGGATCCTCATTTTACCCCGGCTACTTTTCCTGAATATTTTAACCCTCTAGCTATACTGGAACATTCTTAATTAGAGCGGTGTTTCACTTTGATAAGCGTTTCATTTTTTCTGACTTTACCCTCGCTAAAGAAGTTTCACTTCAATAATGATTGCAAGAAGTAACTAAGTGGACAGCATAGACCGAATTTTAAGAAATATGGCAAACAAATGGCATACAAATAAAATATAAACATCAGTGAAATAAATACTAATATAGTTGGAAATAAAAAATAAACAAATGATTTGTAATAATCGCTTTTAAGGCGTATTTAAGAAGCAACTTACTGCACCGCTGGACACAAAATCAAATTTTAAGAAGTGGTAAAAAAACATGAAGTCTAAATATCGAAACATAAAAGAAATTAAATGAAAAGAAAGTTGAAGGAAACAGGTTTTTGCGTACTTGGACCTTCTTTAGCATATCAGGATTATCAGACACTATATTCGAATAGACTAGGCCAAACTTTAAGAAATAATAAAAAAGCGAAACTAAAATAAAATATAAATAGATATAAAGGAAATATAGAAATTATTAGAACAAAATATCTGAAAATTAAACCAAAAAGTAAATGTTTTGTTCTAGTGTCTATTCCTTTAGGAGCTCTTTATTGTGACTTTTAACTGTTTTTTAAATTTTTTTCTACTTTCACGTCGTTAAATTTCTTTCCTTGCACTGTAATTTTCTCTAGTACTTTTTTGTTAGCTGAATTTTGTTTTTATTCTTCTAGCCACTAGGTAGATGAGTGTTATTTTAGGTAAGATTTGTTTTTGGTTCCTTCTTTTTTTCATTAGATTTTAACATTAGTTCTAACTCCCTTCCAGGCTATGCGTTGTAGTCGTTTTTAATCCGTTAATTCCGTTTGTTCCATTTATTTTTTGTGTATTATTTTAAATGTGCCAATTTAGTTTTTTTGTATTTCTTCATCCTTAATTTGCTGTCTTTGAATGCCTTGTTGATAAGACTGTACCTGCTAGATGCAATTTGCGTCGCCTTATCTTGAACTTTACTTGTATGTAATAAATAAAATAAAATAAAAATCTACTCTATGCTACTGTTTCATTTCTCTTGATGTACGAGATTGAGTCTCTCAAGAAAAAAACAAGTGCGTGTCTGTGTTAGGAGCTCTGTTGTTATTGTTGTTTAACACTTTTTACTGGCTTTTTTATTACTTTAATCTTGCTTTTCTTCTTCTTGCTTGTAGTTCTATTAATGTATCCTTCTTTTTAAATTAAGATTTATTTTTTATGTCTCCTTGGTTAGCTTCCTCTATTTATCTTTTAGTTTATCCTTCTCCTGGTATGTACATTTTACCATTACTCCCTTTCAGGCTTAGTGTTAGACTATGCATTTGAACTCTCCTAGATGAGCACGAGAAAACGAGGGCGATTCATAATGTAAATGTATACTTGTGTGCCATAATAACTACATTTGTAACCCTAGCTTTTACGCTCTGTTTTATGATTTTTTTTAACTGTGTTTCATATTGCGTTCTTACCTTTATTTTATTTGTAATCCTTTGGCAATTAGGTATGTCAAATGTGATTCATTAGTTAAGGTTTTTGGGGTTCCTTTTGCGTTGCGGCCCCATGGGAAGGGAGTCACAACTCCGTTCATTATTTTATTTGTCTCCCTTTTTTTATTATGTTAAATTATCCTGATTCGCTACACATAATATAAAACGCATCGCTTCCATACCGAACGTCAAAGTGGGAAATAATAAAAAGAAGCTCTGTCACTCTATTAAGCCCAAACTGCCTGAAATAAAGCTTTTATATGGTGTTTGTTTGTGCGGGGTTCCTTTTATTACCATTTAATGGTCCATGGACTTGTATAAATATAGAATTAAGTATGTCGTTAAAGGCAGTAAAATATGCGGTTTAAGACCTCCGTTAAGTGTCTACCACACGTGTCGTAATTTGAACAGGTATTGAGAGAGTATCGATGAACGTCTAAGACAAATACATATATTTTAATTAAGTGACAATAGTTTTTCTTCCATAGGCATGCGCGATTTTTTATTAGGGTTCCCTAAATTGATTGTTGAAGAAAAATGTATTGACAAACGACAAATAGCAACACCCTGCATAGTTTTCTATGTCTTTAGCGTATGCCTAACTAGACCTGTTCCCTATCAAACGGCAATAAAAGCGCACTCCCTCGCAAATAAACTCAACATAAAATCTTTATACCATTCATTTACGGCTTGCTGAAGCTGATATAGCGATCTGTTTATGTTCATACTGCACGTCGAAGCTGAATTATATGTCCCCATAGACGTGTCCGTGATAAAGTATTTATTTAACAGATTTTATCATTGTCCGATGGCACGTCAAAATTATGGATTGCGTTTGACATCATCGAAACTGAAGAATTTGCTGTTTAAATGGAATATCAATATTAAGTATATTTCGTGCTAATTTATAGTAACTATGAAATATTACCTCTTAAATCTGATTATTTATCTGATAGGCCCTCATATGGTCGATACGATAGTGTATCGATAATCTAAGTACATACCTTTTGAGGCAAAACAAACACATATAGCGCAGGCTCCACGATCGACTATAGGCAAACACGCAGGCTGCGCTATGTTATGCAAATGATTTTGGCGCAGAAATACCCACGCTTATTGTTATCATATAAGAAAGAGGCAGTCTTACAATATCAATAGAACTTCATAATTTGGATGAATATTACTTTTTCTCATGGTTATTTCCTCGTTCCAAATGAAAGTTCACATATAGTTAGAAAATGCTTCTAACGAGGCAGGAAACAGTTGTATTTCAATACACTTATACACGGAAAACAGCCTTAATTCCTTAGAAATAAATTATTCGCTAGGATTCCAAAGCTCCGTAAAACCAGCGCGAAATTCGGCACATATTCGCGAAAAACAAAGTGGGAAATTATTATTATACAAAAGGGCGAACAACGTCTCGCACATCGTTCCCTTCCAGAAATCTAGCGCTTAATTAACAGTCTAAAGTCTAACTGCTTCGCTTAGTTTGAGAATCCGATAATCTTGCAGGGAGGTGTTTATTTTCTTTGTAGCAACGTTTTTACGTACGGTTTCAAGGGGCTTTTGAGAAACTGTGGGCGGATTTAATAATAATAATATTGAGTTCCCTAAAACGAAACGAAAACATGTCTTGAAGTACAGACTGCTTTCTTGAAACATGTTTATGTTTCATCGACTTTCACTTCCCACGTGTACGAATATGGAACGTACGGTATTGTATTGCAGTTTAATTGTAATGAAAGTAGGGAGTTTCGTTACCATACTATTTAGATTTTAATTAAAGTAGCCATTTTCATTTAACGAAATAAGGAAGCAACTAAATTTTAATGAAGGAAAAACAAGAATTATCGCATAAAAATAATAAAATATTGAAAGTAGGGAGTTTCCGAGGGATTTTTATTATGCCTAGCTTTAATGAACGTAAAGTTTTCACTATAGTATAAGGTAAATTTAAGTGAAGGTAGGGATTTTGACTATTATACTATTTTAGTTTTGAACGTAGATATTTTAACTACCATATTAGCTAAATTTAAATGAAAGTAGAAACTTTCAAGTTGGCAGGGATTATTACTAAAGAAATAGTAATTAAATAATTAAAGTAAGGATTTTCATTGAAAAATAATTAATAAATTATTGGGAGTTGAAGTTTACACAATTAAAATAGCTTAACTTTAATTAGAGAAAGCGTTTTTATTACTAGACCAACCAAATTTTAATAAAAGTAGAGATTTTCACTTAAAAATAATTAAAAAACTAATGAAGGTAATGATTTTCACTAGTATACTAGCTAAGCTTTAATGAACGTAGATATTTTAACTATCATATTAGCTAAATTTAAATTAAAGAAGAACTTTTTATGTTGGGTTAGCGCAAAACAGAGATTTTCACGTTAAATTAATAAAAAAATAATGAAAGTAAGGATTTTCACTAGTATACTAGCTAATCTTTAATGAACATAGATATTTTAACTATCACATTAGCTAAATTTAAATGAAAGTAGAAATTTTCAGGTTGGGAGGGATTATTACTGAAAAAATAGTAATGAAATAATGAAAGTAAGGATTTTAATTTAAAAATAATTACTATGTTGGGGTTTGGAACCTTCGGCAACATGCACTAAAACGGAGTTTTATCCACAATACCGAAACGGTATTGTGGATAAAACTCCATTTTAGTAAAAATAATTTATTAAATATTGAGAGTTGAAGTTTACACTATTAAAATAGCTTAACTTAATTAAGGAAAATATTTCTATTAGTAAACCAATTAAATTTTCATAAAATTTGAGATTTCCATTTAAAAATAATCAATAAAATATTGAGAGTTAAAGTTTACACAATTAAAATAGCCTAAATTTAATTAAATAAAGATTTTTATTAGTAGACCAACTAAATCTTAATAAAAGTAGAGATTTTCACTTAAAAATGGTTAAAAAATTAATGAGAGTAAGGATTTTTACTAATATACTAGCTAAGCTTTAATGAACGTAGATATTTTGACTATCATATTAGCTAAATTTAAATGAAAGTAGAAATTTTTAAGTTGGAAGGGATTATTACTGACAAAATAATTAGTAAAATATTGAGAGTTGAAGTTGACACAATTAAAATCGTTTAACTTTAATTTAAGAAAATATATTTATTAGCAGAGCAACTAAATTTTATTAAAATCAGAGATTTTTACTTAAAAATAATTAAAAAATTAATGAAAGTAAGGATTTTTACTAATATACTAGCTAAGCTTTTATGAACGTAGATATTTTAACTATCATATTAGCTAAGTGAAAATGGAAGTAAATATTTTCATTTATAATTAATTAATAAAATATTAGGAGTTGAAGTTTGCACAATTATTAAAACAGCTTAACTTTGATTAAAGAAAGGGTTTTTATTAATAGACCAACTAATTTTTAATAAAAGTAGAGATTTTCACTTAAAAATAATTAAAAAAACTAATGAAAGCAATGATTTTCACTAGTATACTAGCTAAGCTTTAATGAACGTAGATATTTTAACTATCATATTAGCTAAATTTAAATGAAAGAAGAAATTTTCATGTTGAGAGGGTTGTTACTAAAAAATGTTAATAAAACAATGAAAGTAATATTTTTTATTTAATAATAATTAATTAAATTTTGAGAGTTGAAGTTTACACAATTAAACTAGCTTAAAGGTAATTGAAGAAAATATTTTTATTAGTAGATCAACTAAATTTTAAGAAAAGTAGAGATTTTCACTTAAAAATAATTAAAAAATTAATGAAAGTATGCTTGTATACTAGCTAAGCTTTAATGAAAGTAGATATTTTAACTATCATATTAGCCAAATTTAAATGAAAGTAGAAATTTTCAAGCTGGCAGGGATTATTACTAAAGTTACAGTAATTAAATTATGAAAGTAAAGATTTTCATTTAAAACTAATTAATAAAATATCGAGAGTTGAAGTTTACACAATTAAAATAGCTTAA
>JAEQML010066177.1:0-20233 GCA_016904865.1 Pissodes strobi
TGGCAACTCGGAATGGCGGGGGCGTCACTCCCCGTAATCAAACTCCTTTCACCAGTTTGACGTTCCTGCCAAATTGATGATTGGACAGAATCCTATGAGAATTAAGAAATGAAAGAACTCTGTTCTTGACCAGTCTTTCAATTAGTTTGCCTAGAGAGGGAAGAAGGGAAATTGGGCGAAAATTAGCTGGAGAGTCTGAATCGGCTCCTTTGTATAAGGGTAAAATAACTGCATATTTAAGGATTTTGGGAGATTCATTGATTGCGTGTGCCAGTGCCAGAAGACCGCTGTTATTTAGGTGAAGTAACAGATTGATCGAAATATTGTCATGGCCTGAAGAATTTTTGTTTTTGAAGGCTTTGAGGTTTTCCACGATTTCAGGAACATCAACCGGTGTCAAAAAAAAGAGTCAGGGATATTCTTGCCTGCTAAGTAGTCCATCGGATTGATTCCCGAATCGAGCGTAGCTGAAAGAGTTTCTGCTATCGAGCAGTAAAAAGCGTTTAAAACATTGGGTGGAAGGTTGCATGAGGAAGACTGGGGACGACTTTTCCCTCTTATATCATTATGTTAAAAGCACGTTTATACTTTTAATATCCTATAAAAACAATCCTAGCTTCCTTTCATGTATGCCTCCAACTCCTAATAAGAATAAAAAGTAAAAAACTAAAAGAGACAAAAAATCTTAATTTTAAAATTCTTGACAAAATGGCGAAGGAATTTTATATTATAAAGGATTGTGTTCAAAATTCGCCAGTGGAAATTCTAAGGTAGTTAAGATACCGTATGATGGGAGGATTCAAGAAATAATGAATAATAATCAGTTTTGCTTCTTCTTCTCGAACTACTGGAGCAAACTGATCGAAAATTGAAGTGAGTACCACGAAGTTACGATTTTTGAGAAGCTATAAGTTTCGAAGTGTCCTAACTTGCAATAAATAAGTCATTGACATTTGCTCTAAGAGGCTAATTTGTCTTTATTAAATTGATGCTGACATTTTTTTTCAGACATACCGTGACCTGAAGGATATTCCCGATGTACACTCGTAGATACCTGTAATCCTCAAATTTCGAAATAATATTATTTCGTGCTTCTAGATTTATAGCGATGTATTTTTATGTTAAAAACACGTTTATATTTTTAATAAATTATAAAAACAAACCTAGCTTCCTTTCATTTATGTGTAACATTCCGGTTTGATCAGTGTAAAATACTTTTAAATACCATTTTATATGCTGCATTTAGCAAAAAAAATGCTGTATTTTGCGGTGAGAATTATTGAAAAGAGGTCAACACTCTTCGGTTAATTAATTCTAAATTTATTGGTTCGATTTGCTGTCAATAAGCTTAAGATTGCCGCATTTATTAATGTAAATTAATTTTATTCTAAATATAGGTTAACGATATATTTGTATTAGCTTTTATAACACTCTGTGACTTTATTTATTATGAGTTGATAAGCGAACCACAGATCGCTTAGGTTTGATCAAATCACTAAAATAGGATATTATGTTATTAGTATAACTTTGCTTAATTTATATTACATTACCGTAGAACGGCCAGCAAGCCGTTTTATATTTTTAAGAATTGTGTTAATAAAACCAGCTTTTAGGCTTCATTAGATCCGTGAAATTCATATTTTATTTTCGGTTTAAATATTTCATAACTTTTGAGAACTTCTGATAAAACTTTTTGGGACCTCTGCCTCCGGCTGGTTTCAGATATTTATATTTATCTTTCCACGCAGCCTGCTGTAATCCTAGCAATATTCGGTTGGTACTGTTGGCAGCATTGGGTAGTAGGAATGGGCTATTTCCCATAATTGCTGCTGTCGATTTAGATTTTTAAAAGTTTATCGTTTTGTTGGGGAATATTCGCTAATATTTCTTGAACCATTTAATTTCTGCTCATTAATTGTGGCTCCCGCCGTCGTTTTACTACCATAATAAACGAGAATTAAATCGTTTATTATCTTAGAATTATTCCTCGTATCGAATCACTTGGCATTTTTCGGCTCATCACTTCTTCTTGACTCGACGTTCTTTTTTTCTAATCTCGTGATAGTGGAAAGGCAAATTGACGGAAACGAATAGAGAGTTCTTCTAGAAATACCCTTCGACGCGAAAAGAAAGGTTTGCTTTAGTGCAGTCATAGTGACTCAACATTTAGTATTGTAATTTTATACTACCCTTCTTTGGGGATATTGTGTTGATTTCTGTGTGTGTTTTGACTCATTTACAAGACCGAGACCGTCGAATCTCCAGCAACCCTCACACACGAGCGAGGGTCCTATCTCCGGGCCATTCCTATCCCCGGGCCAGTCTTATCTCTGGGCCAATCCTACCACCGGGCTACCCCGCTGCAATTTTATCACCGGGCTACAAGTTCTCTGCTAGTTTTACCCTGGGGGAGGAGGGGGGGGGGGGTTGTGTTGAAATTTCGCCAAGGGGAAATTTTGAGGTAATTAAGATACCGTATGATGGGAGGATTCAAGAAATATTGAATAATAACCTGTTTTGCTTCTTCTTCGAAATTACGATTTTTGTGAAGCTATTAGTTTTGGAGTGTCCTAACTTGCAATAAAATAATTCGTTGACATTTGCTCTAAAAGGCTAATTTGTCTTTATTAAACTGATGCCGACATTTTTTTTTCAGACATACCGTGACCTGAAGGATATTCCCGATGTATATACAGGGTTATCCAACGAGGACTAGACGAGGCGATTTTTTGACTTTCCCTGTAAAAACTGAAATAGCCATCTTATGTAATTTTCTCCCGCAAATTCGGATATGTTCAGCAAAAAACAATTGAGCATCAAATAAAAGTGCTAGGGGTCACTTTGATATTGTTTTAAATGAAACACCCTGTATATTACTACATTTTTGGGACTCTCTAGAAAAATCTAAACACATTTTGTGTATAATATCCTATACCTATCTTTAGCTGTTTACCAAATATTGACAGTTGAAAGTCAGGCATTTTGACACTTTGACAGGCTCTAAAATCTAAACCGCACGAGACCAAAGAAAACGGTTTGCACATTCCTATCTTGGGCTTTCATAAGCTATCGAATGATAGTAACTTTGAATTTAACCGGAGGTTTAAAAGTTCCGGTTAATTTTATCCGCAGGTTAAATTCGAAGATACTGTCATTCGATAGTTTATGAAAACTTAAGATAGGAATGTGCAAACCGTTTTCTTTGATCTCGTGCGGTTTAGATTTTAGAGCCCCTGTCAAAATGTCAAAATGCCCGACTTTCAACTGTCAATATTTAGTAAACAGCTAAAGATAGGTATAGGATATTATACATAAGATGTGTTTAGGTTATTCTAGAGAGTCCAAAAATGTAGAAATATACAGGGTATTCCATTAAAAAAATATCAAAGTGACCCCTAGCACTTTTATTTGATGTTCAATTGTTTTTTTGATGAACATATCCGAATTCGCGGGAGAAAATTACATAAGATCGCTATTTCAGTTCAGGGAAAGTAAAAAAATCGCCTTGTCTAGTCCTCGTTGGATAACCCTGTACAACGAAATTTTGTTATATTCCACTAAACCCCTATAAAATAATGAATTTTGGGTACCTACCTGTCTTCTTAGCAGTAGGAACATACACATTTGATGGTGATCTAGAATTACAGTAGTGGATTTCATTTACAAATGTAAGTTTGTTAGACATATAGTCAGGTACCAACTTATGGATAATCTTAAAAATAAATAGCATGTTTAACATAACTAGTCTTTGGTTAATTGACGTAAATTGCAAGGTAATTAGCATATAAGAAATACTCGTATACCGATCTGCTCTTAAAATAATTCGCATAGCTTTATTTTGAAGTATCTGTAATTTATCCTTTTCTCTTTGTTTAACAAATAACATTATAGTAGGAGAATACTCAAAATGTGGATGAATTATTATTGTTTTAAATACAGTAATACGTGATCTCATTGACGTATTGATGAGTAAGAAATCCTTCTAAAAAACCAATTTTCTTGTTGACCTTCTTTACTACATAGTCAGCATGACTTTTAAAACTTCAATGTCTATCAATAATTAATTACTCCGTATTCCACTAACTTTTTTTCAGATACAATTCCATTAACTTTTATGACTTGATATCTTCCTAGCAGGTAACTTTCAAACCATTTGTAGGCTTTACCCCCAACCCCATATTTTGCCAGCTTAACAGTATTTTTCTATCGACAGTTTCAAATGCCCGTTTAAAATCAAGGAACACAGTCACTATATTCTTATCATTATCTATCAACTCTTTCCACTTTGAAATCACTAGCTGTAATGAAGTCTCACAAGAATGTTTATCCCTAAACCCACTCTGATTATCTATTCTATGAGTATATCATTGCCTTTAAAATGTTCTAATAACTGGTCCTTCAGATGCATCTCTAATAGTTTTTCAATTAAAGGTAACATATTAATTGGTCTAAACTCTTCTACTTTCTTGATGTTGCCAATTTTAGGAATGGGAATCACCATAGACGTTTTAAAATCATCAGGTACCACAGCCTCTGAAATTGAAGCATTTAATATTTCAGTAATTTTACCAATTAAAATATCTCCTCCTTTTTGAAGGATGTCTAGATCAATGTCATCAGTTGCCGACTGTTCTTTGATTCGCTTTATTAGAATTTTAATATCATTTGCACCTAAACTCTTAAATTCACTTAACAGTGATATATTTTCTTTTAATGGCTCATTAATGATGTTCGGCATGATCACACCATTCGAGGCAATAATATCTTCAATACTTTCAATGTAGTAATTGTAAAATGTCTCTGGCATATCATTTCTTGAAGTAATCTTCTTATTGTTATGCATAACATAATTAATTTCGTTGCTACTCTTTTTGGTACCAGTTAATTCCTTTATATTTTTCCACATTGCTTTGCCATCATTCCTGTTCTGATCTATTACACGTTCATAGTGTTGTCTTCCTTGTTTCTGTGCTGTGTGTACAACAACCAATCTTGCCTGTCTCTGCTATATCTTGCTTGATAATATAAGTTATCTCTCATCTTTTTACCTCTTCATCAATCCATGGAGTTTTTGGGTAACCACTCTTTTTTTCTTGCAATGGGGCTATGTTATTTAATACTTGACATACATTTGTATACATATTTTTAGTTAATTCATTAACATTTCCTACTTCCAACCAACTCTGATCTTCTAACATTGTCCTGAAATTCTGACTGTCAACTTTTCTTTTATCACGGCTAATTTGAGAATAAGTGAGCTTCTTCTCTTGTGTACCCTTATTTATGATAACCCGGACTATATCGTGATCACTCAATTTTGATTTCCTTAACACAGTCGTGGGAATATCTCCATTATTTGTACAGACAACATCAATTATACTTTTTGTATCCTTTGTAACTCGGGTATATTCTGTAACTGTTTGTTTAAGACCATATGCAGCCATTAAATTCACCAGCTGATCTCTTTGTGAAGAAGATTTTGCCATATCAATGTTCAAATCTCCAATAACATATACATGTTTATTTTTAATTGAAACGCCTTCAAGAAATTCGTCCATATGTGCAAAAAAGTCAGCTGTTCTTGAATTTGGAGCTCTATATGCCCCTACAAAGATGTTCCAGTCGAGTTCAAACCAACAAAGCCACATAACCCCATCAATGCACAAAGACGTACCAATGTTTGAAATATGTTTATTATGAACAAAACATCCAACTGAGCCAGTATGTCTGGTACTTGAATCACATCTAATGCAAGAATATTTATCTCCTGTTGAAATATATCCTCTGTAATACGAGCTTCAGTTAATATGTCAATGTCGATTTTTCCTTCCAAAATGTATTTCTTGACTTCATCAAACTTATTCAAAAAACTCTGTATATTCAGACATTCTATTCTCAATTGCTATTCTCCTAAGAGAACATTACATATGTAGTTTATGTTATTTCTACGTAACTCTTCTACTTTCAATAAACACTTACATGAACGATCCCAGACAGCATGGTCAACATCTAAAGTTAACTTATATTTAGAGTTTGTTCTCACACAATTATTGATGCACTTAAATTTTCTTTCCTTACATTCATTTTGATCATGATCTCCACTGCATCTTGGACATGCTCTTTTCTCAGTACAATCCCTTGCTATATGGTTAAACCCGTGACACTTATAACATTTCATTATTCCAATAAATTCACATACCTTACACCTGTACAGGCTTATAAATATTCCGTTCTCTTTTACAAAGAGTTCAAAAGTTTTTACATCTATTTCATTTTATTACGGTTTTCAGAGACATGCAATATATTGAGAAGAAAGTGTTTTAGCTAGCTGTCAATGTTGTTCTGCTGTATAATTTTTGATTTTAGAATTTCTCTATCTCTGGGTACTGATTTTGGTATGCCAACAATTTTAATCTTCGGATTTGTCTTCTTCGGATGTACGACTTCATAATCTGTTCCTAAGTCTTGTTCAATCTTCTTTCTAACATCTTCACCACTTGTTTTGTTTTCGTAGTCTAGAATGCACCCTCATTTCCTGATATTCCTGCCTATTTGTACTTTGGTGTTTAGAGCTTCAATATCAATGTTATTTTCCAAGTCCTTTCTAAGTTCTTCTGAGCTCTTCTTCTTCTTTGGCTTGACAATTAAAATCTCTCTCCTCTCCTTAGCTTTTAACTTTTCACTATACAACTGCTTTTGACTACCTCCATGAGTCTCTGCCGATAATATCTGTACCTTATTTTTTTCCCTTTTTAGATGATCAATCTCAGTTTTTAGAAGATCAATTATTTCATTTTTATCTTCAATTATTACATCTTTACTTGTTATTACCTCTCTTAAAAGTTTGTGTGTTTGTCCCTCCACACGGGCTGAACAATGAAAAAACATTTTACGACCTCCTGCGAGTTGCAGGAGCTTAACTTCTGACGCCGTGAGGCCCCCGCAGTTCTTACACCCATCACACTGAAAAAGATTTTCCAATAGAATTTTCTTTTGTTTACAAAAGTCGCAATTAATTTTTGAGGTTAGGAAATGATGAGACTATGACGTCACTTTCCAATATCGATATTGAAGCACATCAGAAGTTCATTAGAAAAATTCCTAAATATTCGACCAGTCGTATCATATGGTCTACGGATGTCAGGTGACGCAATAATATTTTTGTTTGATATATTTGACGTACACAACACGTGACAGAGAACAGCAACGCACCCCTTTCATTTACAAACCTAAATTTTATAAAGTAAAATTGACATTGACAGTTGTCAAATGTCATTATTAATGTTTTTTTTTGTATTACCGTC
The DNA here is from genome assembly GCA_016904865.1 of Pissodes strobi. NCBI lineage: Eukaryota > Metazoa > Arthropoda > Insecta > Coleoptera > Curculionidae > Pissodes > Pissodes strobi. The sequence continues at coordinate 7,305 of JAEQML010066177.1, forward strand.
TCTATCACTTTTCATACACGCTTTCCAAATACGGAACAGGTAAGTAAGTTCATCAGAAAAATTCCTAAATATTCGACCAATCGTATAATATGGTCCTATGGTCAGGTGACGCAATTATATTTTGGTTTGATATATTTTACTTAAATGACTCGTGACAGAGAACAAGCAACGCACCCCTTGCATTTACAAATCTATATTTTATAAAGAAAATTTGACATTGACAGTTGTCAAATGTCATTATTAATGTTTTTTTCTATTACCGTCTCTATCACTTTTCATACACGCCTTCCAAATACGGAAGAGGTAAAGAAGTTCATCAGAAAAAGTCTCAAATATTCGACCAACCGTATCATATGGTCCGCAGATGTCAGGTGACGCAATTATATTTTTGCTAGATATGTTTTATTTAAATGACACGTGACAGAGAACAGCAACGCACCCCAGCTAAATTTTATAAAGCAAAATTGACGTTGACAGTTGTCAAATATCATTATTAATGTTTTTTTTTGTATTACCTTCTCTATCCCTTTTCATACACGCTTTCCAAATACCGAACAGGTAAGTAAGTTTATCAAAAAAATCCCTAAATATTCGGCCAATCGTATCAGATGGTCCGCAGATGTCAGGTGACGCAATTATATTTTTGTTAGATATTTTTACTTAAATGACACGTGACAAAGAATGGCAACGCATCCCTTTCATTTACAAATCTAAATTTTATAATGTAAAATTGACATTGACAGTTGTTAAATGTCATTATTAATGTTTTTTTTTGTATTAACGTCTCCATCACCTTTCATACACGCGGTCCAAATAGCACAAGACATTTCATTCCCAATATATTTATTGGATAAAAAAGAACCAATTAAGACATGAAATTACGGTTTTCATTGACCAATTAGGAAAGAATGACAATTAGTGTATAAATTCAGAAAATTTGAGACGTTATATAGTCGTTAATAAGACGTTTATAGTCGTTGACGAATGTTACCTTTGTATCGCTCCCCTATTTAATGGCGTTACACTTCGAATAACATCATAATTCTTCAATAATATCGAATCTCTTTTACGCTAACGTCACCAACGATTATGGTTGATGTCATAATCCTTGACTAAACTGCATCTACTTAATCTATGACGTGAGCGTTTTAGACTCTACTAGACGCTGCCCTTAAATTTAAACGCAGCCTTTTAGCTAAGCTCCGAACCCGAACTGTATAAATGTGCGTCGATGCGCACTAGCGATTCCTACAATGAGGCCAAGTATCGATCCGGCCGCGTCGATTAGGGCCCTTTTTACAGGTTTCTGTTACGCAAACAGCCGGTAATTACGCGGCCAGAAAGCATTTTGAAACCAGCGGTTCTCAAACGAGCTGTTTGAGTGTTAACGAAGGGCGTGGTATTGGGATGGGATATATTCTATAGATGTTGATTTTATTTGAAATTTTGTCCATATTTGAATACATTTAACTCCAAAAGGGTTGCAGTTTTGAAATCGATTTGAATCCGACTTGAATTTACGCTATCCGTCAATTGGCTCGTGTTAATGTCACCTGTCATTATTGCCACAGGCGCGTTTTCTATTTATAGGTAACATCCCTGGGGGGTAATTCTTGAGTCATTGAAACATGTCCCACGTGGGAAGAGATAATCTATTAATAGATTGTTTGCATCGAATTCAAATCGATAAGTTTACATCTCTATTACTCTTCGTGAAAGCTATTCCAATGACTCAAGAATACGGGACATGGCCAGTTAGCGTATAGATTAGTCTCGCGCTTTCTTGGGCCCTTGTACGGATAGTTTCGAAAAATTGGATTCTTCAGGCCAACAAAAATGGCGAATTTTGTTATATAAACGTAAAATTAATGAAAAAAATTCCTAATGATAAATATCAATCGGGCAGTATTCATGTGTTTCTTTTGACAAATCAGTCTTTAGGGCCTTATTTACTCGATTTCCAAGAGTATTGAATTATTTGAGTTAAAATGTTTATTTCGCAGGGTCTTCTTTGCACTTTCGAACACGATTTTAATACAGCTTAAATTGTCGACATGTGTCAGCTGTCGCCTGTCATCCTGTCAACTCAAATAGTCTTATATGTCAAATGCGTAAGTAACGTCAGTTGTCAGTTTGTGGCGTTGTCTGAAATCGTTTTCTAGCTCTTGGTCATCACATGTAGAGGTAGTTTCGACAAAATGGGACTCTTCAGGTAAACAAAAATGGCGAAAAAACTATTAATGATAAATATCATTTATCTAATATGACTGGGCAAGTTTACATATTTGACAGACGTCAATATTCTTTTATTTTTCTTAACCAATCAATCTATATATACATGAGTATTGAATTTGAGTTAAAATGTTTATTTTGAAGAGTTTTCTTTGCAATTTCGGATATAATTTTAAGGCAACTTAAATTTTTGACATGTGTCAGCTGTCGCATATCTATTCAAATTGTCTTACTTGTCAAACGCGTAGGTAACGTCAGTTGTCAGTTAGTGGCGTTGTCTCAAATCTTTTCTAGCTCTTGGTCTTCACCTGTATGGATAGTTTCGAAAAAATTGGACTACTTAGGCACACAAATATGTCAAATCGTGCAATTAGGTGTCAGTGTTCTCTTGTTTCTCATGATAAATCAACTGCCCTCTTGACATCCCTAATACAAATAATTGTTTCTATGACAATTAGCTTCTTGGTAAAGTTACCAAGATGTCTAAATTAAGGTGAGCTTTACTATGTACAATTTTGAAATCGATTTTAATATACGATTTAAACTTTCGACATTGACATTGTCAGCTGTCACTTGTCAATATGTCATTGGCTCACACTTCATGAGACATGCCAAAGTTGCACTTAAACTGTGAAACTGATTAGAAATGAAGCTCTATGCGCATGCGTAAATTCTATTTCGATTCGATAGCGTGCTCATTACTAAAACATTACGATTCAAAAATGTGTGAATCGATATCGACCTAAAAACGAACTCGATTGGAATTGACTCGTTTTAAAATAATTTCATTGCGTGTAATATCCGAATATATAATTCTATTTAGGTTTTATTTAGATCAAATAAAAACCACCCCATTTATAACACTCAGAAACATCTATAGAGAGTCCTCGCTAATAATAATTACTTCTAATTAAAACAAGAAGGCATTTCAATTAAATCTCCCGCAGTCGTATTTACCCCGTCCGCCCCTAAAAAATCCGTGCATATGCATTTAGGAGTGCATTAATAACCGCACCCCGAATTGCATGGCTATCAAGCCATCTTTCCATCCCGTTCCCTTTTTTTAAATCAAGCCGGGCCCAAAACAAAAGACTGTGGGCCGGGATAATTAAAAATTCCGCCGTAGACGGGCGCCAGCTGACTCCCCATTGGTTCGAATTATCATTTTTCGTCTCTATTTCGCCGGTTTTATTCTCTTCATCATCGCTCGGAGTGCATTTAGCAAATTGGTGTATTATTTATAATTATTTTGGAGGAGAGTGATGCAGTAATTATTACGGCGAAAAGCGATATCGTGTAATACGGGACGTCTCGAGGATTTCAAGACTTCGGCATAAATAGTATAATAGCTCTTTATTGTAAGTATCGCGAGCGCTTGGACGATTTTCTGAATCCTGGTTCTGCATATCATGAAACACATGGCCATGGTCAAGGGTCGCGAAGCGACCGATATATCAATTCTGGCTTTAATCAAGAAATATTCCCGGTATTGGCAACAATGTAAGTAGTAGTTGTTCATTTCACTGTGGGCATCCAATGTAGCATTTACCCAAATCGAGTGGAAGGCAAGGGGGATAGACTGGCTCAGTGACCGCTCTTCCTGCAACAATTTCTTTCTTTCCAGCTGACTTCAAGCTTTTCTTAAACTTCCCAAAAATAATCCCGATTCCCACTTTATACTTATACATGTTTTTATTAAGAGGACAGTTAGTTAGACAGACAGCATAACACAACAGAGGTTATAACACTCTTCTCGCTCCCGGACAACCGGAGGAGCATTACACACACCGAAAGGTTGTCTCGGATTAAGAACCCATAGGACTAAAAGAAAGGGTTCTAGTTAGATTGTTTCACTCATTTTTGATGCCTTTATCTTGTTATAATTACATTTTTTCAAAACTCCTACATTATAAGATTATTAATGTTATATTATGTCAATACTTAAAAGCTATTACTACGATATCTTTATAGTTTGATTCTATTGTGATTTAGATATTTATTAATTAAAATTATTGTTGAGTCATTAATGTTTGCAAATAAAGACCTGGCTGAAATGGGGCTAGGACGTTGACTTTAATTAATTCTCTATACAAGTCCTTGTCCATTATGGGACACACGAATAATATATGCACAAGGTCAGATATCCCTGTGTTATGTTCACAATCTGGGGATACCAATAGCCCCAATCTAAAAAGATGAGCAGGAGTAAGGCAATGACCCGATCTCATGCTAATAATAGTTGTTATGTGTCTTCTAGGTTATGGTGTAAATTCGAACTCTCCCTGAGTAGAGGCATACCATACCCCTTTTTCCCTTGCAGATTGTTTCCACCAGGCCTTCCACTCACTTCGAGTGTTCCTTTTTATTAAAGGATATAGGTCTTCTTTGTCATATCTTAATTTTGGAGGTACATTCAGAATTCTACCCACGTTTGCAAGTTTATCAGCCCTTGTATTACCATGAATATTCGAATGACCTGGTATCCAGACCAAGTGATTCATTCATTCCTATCAACAGCTTTTTGTATCATGAGCGATACAGCTTAATTTAGATGAAATTATTGAGCAGTAATTTTAGAATAGCTATATACTAACCCAAACTACTATAGTAGTTTCTGTATAGAAAAGAAGAAAACAGACATGGAGGAAGTGCTATTTATGTAAGAAAAAATTTTGGTTTTAAGGAAAGAAATGACTTAAACTAACTAGGTTTAGAGGACCACATTGAATGTTGTGCTTGTGATCTAAAAATATCCAATAAAAATGTAGTAATAGTTGCTGTTTATAGGCCACCCAATAGTAATGTGGCGGCTTTACGTCTCCCACACTTGCCTTGTATATAACATTAGATATTAGTCTGTATGCACCATTTTTGCACATATCACCCTGTATAGATTTCGCCTTAAGTAGTTTTTATTATATTAAATTTTTAGGTTTTTCCCTCAATAACGCCGACATACATTGTAAACATGCATTAGCCCTAGAAAACCCTCCTTGTAAAATATTAATCTCATATCGGCTAGCCTGAAGCTCATAAACCTCGACCGTCATAAAGGTAAAATATATTCAAACTTTTCCATCATAAAATCCAATCAGGAAAAACCCAAATATAGGTAGCTCCGAAGGTACCTCGAACAAAAGCGGCAAAGAGATCCGGATGAAGAGAGGGAAAAACGAGCCGACGAAGGGACAAGATTCGACTGAGAGAGTTAGTTCATCTAGACAGATCATACAGGCATATCTTTTGAGTCCGCTCTCTCAGCCAGGCATTCATTTCTAAAAACATCCTAGTGTAATTCTATTAGATTTAAGTATAACGACAGAAATATAGTTTCACGGTAGTTTTATTTACGCTCACCCTCCAGTGATGGAAAAAGGCGATTGTTGTCAGCATCATACGACAGCAACCCGCCAAAGTGGTGACCCCGACGTGATCTGATCGTGAGTGTAAACAGTGTACAGTGCCGTGCAATAAGAACATTGAAGATACGTGTAAGTACTTTTGCAAATAACATGGACTTTTCGTGATTTTTGTGACTTTTTCCGCGCTCAAAGTGATTTTTTTTTGTGAAACTCTAGACATATTTTAAGCATACAATTTTTTTTTCTCTCGCTTAAAATGCCTGACAGTGTAATAGCTAGTGACGCCTTAGTCCCGATCGCGACAAATTTCGCGCCGCGACTCCCGGATCTTGACCCGACGGACCCCGAATTATGGTTCGCGATCGTCGAAGCGTGTTTTCATCGGGCAAACATCACGGATACGCAGCAGCGATATCTAGAGATTCTCGCAAAATTGCCTCCACGGTATAACAAGGAAGTCCGCGACGTAGTGACCCGGCCAGTAAACAACGACTCATATGATGAACTCAAACGGCAACTCATTAAACGGTTAGGCATCAGCCAAAAGCAGAAAATCAGACAGTTTTTAGAGACTGAAACCATGGGCGACGACAAACCCTCGCAATTCCTCCGACGGCTACAGGCCCTAGCAGGATCAATTGTGCCAGAGCCCTTGCTGAGAAGCATTTGGGTAAGACGCCTACCAGACGATATACAGCCGATTTTAGCTACGCTTACACAACAACCTCTTAGGGAAGCTGCTGACTTGGTGGACAACATCTTCACAGCTTTGCCAACAAAACCGGCCGTAGCCGCAGTTACTTCCACTACGGTTCAGGAGACCAGCCTTCATACGCTTATACAGCAGCTAACCTTACAGCTTTCCGACGTAAAATGAGAGCTTGCAAGCCTCAAGCAGGACATGAGCGCACCTAGAGGAGACCATAGCCCGCGTTCAGTCTACGATCACAATCGCGTCCGAGATCTCCATTCGCGCCCAAAGAATCGCCTCCTACTGGTATGTGCTGGTACCATTGGCGTTTCAAACAAGCAGCTCGCAAATGCATCGCGCCTTGTTCATGGACCCAGGGAAACGACAACGGCGGTCATTAGAAGCGGCTAATGATACTCGCCACAACAACTCGCCCCTCTTGTTTGTCTGCGACCGCAAAACCGATGTCCAATTTCTGATTGACACTGGCGCCGACCTCAGCGTTTTCCCGCGACACCAAGTGCATGGTAAACAAACCAAGTCCGCCTATGAACTCTCAGCTGCAAATGGTTCGCCTATAGCCACATACGGGATAATTACACGTAATCTAGACTTTGGACTGCGTCGCGATTTCCCATGGAGGTTTGTTATCGCCGATGTCTCCAAGCCCATCCTAGGAGCAGACTTCCTAGCACACTACGGGCTACTTCCAGACTTGCAGAGAGGCAAACTCCTAGACTCCACGACACAACTTACTTCACAAGGCGAGGTGACTGAGTATGGAGCTCAGACAATCAAAGTTATCAGTGGCACATCACCCTTCCATACGGTCCTGGAAAAATTTCCAGAAATCACACGACCAGACGGCGCACTCAGTGGAATTCAACATGAAACCAAGCACCACATCCTCACCACACCCGGTCCACCGGTTGCACAGAAACCGCGACGCCTGGCACCCGACAAACTCAAAGCAGCCAAAGCAGAATTCGACGCCATGCTCAAGCTAGGCCTTGCACGTCCATCCAAGAGCCCCTGGTCCGCACCACTACACCTAGTTCCAAAGAGTAACGAGGAATGGAGACCCTGTGGGGATTACAGAGCCTTGAACAGCCGTACCTGTCCCGACCAGTATGGCGTCCACCATATCCAGGACTTCGCTCAAGAGCTGCAAGGTAAATCCATTTTTTCTACCATAGACCTAATACGCGCCTTTAACCAGATTCCAGTTGCTGAAGAGGACATCCCGAGAACCGCCATTACCACGCCATTCGGTCTGTTCGAGTTTCCGTTCATGACATTTGGACTCAGGAACGCAGCACAAATATTTCAACGCTTCATGGACGAGGTTACCCGAGGACTAGATTTCTGCTACACTTACATCGATGATATTTTCGTCGCCTCAACGTCAGTCCAAGAGCACCTGGAGGTACTTTTCCAGAGACTCAAGGAGTATGGTATCATCATAAACCCCAGCAAGTGCGTCCTAGGAAAACCAGAGGTGCAATTCTTGGGATATCTCGTCTCCAGTGGTGGCACGCGACCCCTACCAGAGAAGGTCGAAGTAATCCGGGCCTATTCGAAGCCTGACACGGCCAAGCAGCTCCGCCGATTCTTGGGGATGCTAAATTTCTACAGGATGTTCATTCCCAAGGCAGCAATGACCTGAACAACCTTCTCAAAGACAAGGTCAAGGGGTAGGCACCACTACTATGGACTCCGGAAGCCACCGCCTCGTTCGAGGCCTGCAAGGAAGCGTTGGCTCAAGCGACGCTGCTGTCACACCCAGAAATTGATGCACCGCTCGCTATTTTCTGCGACGCCTCAGATTTCGCAGTTGGCGCCGCTCTCCAACAGTGGGTAGAAGGACAAGGGGTAGGCATTCTTTTCCATGAAGCTCAGCCCTACAGAATGCAAGTATGGTGCCTATGACCGTGAACTTCTTGCTATGTACCTGTCTGTGAAGCATTTCAGGCATATGGTAGAGGCAAGAAAATTCGTCATCTTTACAGACCACAAGCCATTGACGTACGCCTTCCGCCACAAGACGTCACAGATATCGCCTCGACAGTTCCGACACCTGGACTTCATCAGCCAGTTCACAACCGATGTTCGACACATTGCTGGCAGCGACAACGTAGTAGCCGACGCACTCTCCAGAATCGAGGAGATCCATGCGTCAATCAACTATGAGGCCCTAGCAACATCGCAGCGCACCGACGGACGGAGAGTTGGCCAGACTACGACAGGACCGTTCAACAGGACTAAACCTGAAACAGATTGCAGTTCCTGGCAGCAGCTGCACCCTCTGGTGTGACGTTTCGACACCTACCGCTAGACCCTTCATCACGACACCCTTCAAGAGAACAGCGTTCGATAGCGTACATCGCCTAAGCCATCCTGGCGTAAAAGCCTCAGTCAAGCTGGTAACGCAACGGTACGTGTGGCCCTCCATCAAGAAGGACTGCAGGAAGTGGACGCAAACCTGTCCGGAATGCCAGCGTTCCAAGATCACGCGTCACGTAAAAAGCCCCGTCGGAACATATGCACCACCGTCTAGCCGCTTTGACCACGTCCACCTAGACATAGTGGTGATGCCGCTATGCGAGGGATACCGGTACTGTCTCACCATGATAGACAGATTTTCCAGGTGGCCGGAAGCAGTACCATTGCAAGACCAGGAAGCAGTCACCATCGCACGGGCATTCTACGAGGTTTGGATATCCAGGTTTGGCGTTCCATTGCGAGTCACCACCGACCAAGGCCGCCAGTTCGAGTCGCATCTATTCAGGCACCTCACCAACTTGATAGGAACCACCCACATCCGCACCACAGCCTACCATCCTGCAGCCAATGGGATGGTCGAGAGATTTTACCGCCAACTGAAAGCAGCTTTAAGATGCCACCAGACTCGTTGGACCGAGAGCCTACCGACGGTCATGCTAGCCGTTCGAATGGCCTGGAAGAAAGATCTCGATGCAACCGCTGCAGAGATGGTGTACGGACAACCCATCCGCCTACCTGGCGAATTTCTGACGTCCCGATCACCAGACGCTATGGATGATGGTTCCTCTACCTTCATCAAGGAGCTTCGGCAACGCTTCAGCGAGCTCCGTCCCACCAATGGTAGTAACCATGACCGCAGGAGGAACATTTTTATTTTTAGGGACCTTAACACTGCCACCCACGTCTTTATCCGCCACGACGCCCAGAAGAAGTCACTACATCAACCCTATGATGGTTCATTTTCCGTGATAAGCCGAGACGAAAAGACGTTCGTCATCGACGTGAGAGGACGCGAGGTCACCGTCACCATCGACAGACTCAAGCCAGCCTATATCCTGGACAAGGACCCGGTCGACGTACCAATCCCCCAGGACATAGATGATAGTTACTACTTGCAGCCACCACCAGTCCGAGAAGCTGCAGCTCCACAACCGCAACCACAACAGGCAGGAGACGCAAACCAGCCAGCGGCAGGAATCCATGCTCCTGCAGAGACGATTCGCCACCTACCGCAGCGGCAAACCAGATCCGGCAGACATGTCCGCTTTCCCGAGCGCTTCTAGTCTGGGTTTTCGTGATTCTAAATCACTGGCAGGGGGGTGCTGTGGCGGCTTTACGTCTCCCACACTTGCCTTGACTAGAAATTAGTCTGTATGCACCATTTTTGTACATATCACCCTGTATAAATTTCGCCTTAGGTATTTTTTATTATATTAGATTTTTAGGTTTTTGCCTCAATAACGCCGATATTGTAAATATGCATTAGCCCTAGAAAACCCTCCTTTATTATTATTATTATTATTATTATTATTATTATTATTATTATCATTGGAAGGGAGTTGCACGTGACTTATTCGAGGTCTGAAGAGGACCGTTTTAGACTTTCGAGAAGACAGACCACTGGTTTAATTTTTCCAAAGATTCGTTTATCCTGTGAATAACAGAGGGTATGTCCTTACCTGCAGTACACATAAGAGTCATATCATCTGCATACTGTATCAAAGAAACCTGGTTTGGTACCAAGTCATGCAATTCTTGAGTGTGAATATTGAATAGTAAGGGGCTTAACGGAGAACCCTGGTTTAGACCTCTACCGGAAATGCCAGGACCGCTAATTTTGCTATCCTGCTATGTACAGGGTGGCTCGAATTCGTGTCTATGTATGGGGAACTCGAAAACCGTAAGAGAATCAGAGTCGGTTAATTAATTAAGGCAAAATTGCACATTTAGGTGCCTAACAATATGCCGTTTAGAAAGTTTTAAAATTCCCAGTATTTACGGAGATATCCGGAAAAAACCAAAATTTTGAAAAATCGTTTTATTTTTTTCCCGGACTTATTTAAAAGCGGATTTCAAATTTAATTGCACTTTTGCATTGCCACTTTTTCCCCTCTATCCAATGATTATATCCAGTGTTAAGTCCGACGTTTTGTCTTTAAGGGATCATCATCAACTTTCTTTTTTTAAATACGAACTTTAATTTTTTTTATCGTTTTTCAGATGGTATTGGCGTTATTAATATAAGTATGTGTTTTTATTTTTTTTAAATTTTTATTATTTTTTTTATTATTTTTTGCACCTATTTTACTATTTTTTATTTTTAATACGGGCTCAATTTTCCACTTACTACAAAAAACAAAATAAAATATTTTTATAGAATACAAAAATTTCAAAAGAACCTACCATTAATTATTTAAAATTACGCCAAAGCAAATTATATAATTAAAAAAATAATAATAAAACTTAAAAAGAAATAAAAAATAAATAAACACATAATCATATTAATAACGCCAATACCATCTGAAAAACGATAAAAAAAATGAAAGTTCGTATTTAAAAAAGGAAAGTTGATGATGATCCCTTGAAGACGAAACGTCGGATTTCAAACTGGGTACCATCATTGGATAGAGCGGAAAAAGTGGCAATGCAAAAGTGCAATTCAATTTGAAATCCGTTTTTAAATAAGTCCAGGAAAAAAATAAAACGATTTTTCAAAATTTCGGTTTTTTCCGGATATCTCCGGAAATACTCGGAATTTAAAAACTTTATAAACGGCATGATGTTAGGGACCTAAATGCGCAATTTTGCCTTAATTTGAACGACACTGTATCTCTTACGGTTTTCGAGTTCCCCATACATAAACACGAATTCGAGCCACCCTGTACAGGGTGTGCCAACGAGGACTGAACAGGGGCTTATTTTTGATGTTCCCTGTATTTTTTAAACAAACCAAAATAGCCATTCGATATATTTTTTTCTGCTAAATTCAAAATTTGACCAAAAAACCATTTGAACCAAATACAAAAGACGTACTACGTACGTCATGAATAAACTGTTTTTTAAATGGAACACCCTGTATATTACTACATTTTTGGACTCTCTAGGGAAATCTAAAATCATTTCGTTTATAATATCCTATACCTACACTGAAGAAAATTATGATAAATTCACAAGTTAATTTTGGTGAGTTTTACAAAAGTTTTAGAGTAAAACTTTAACTTTAGGTGATCTTACAATTTTTTCTTTAATTTTACAAGAAAATAAGTGGAAAATTTTATACAGTGTGAAATTGAAGAGCGATATTTATTAAAATTTGTATAATTACTTAATTTTTAGGTTAATTTACACCCGTTCTGTAAAATTACAATTTTCTTTGTAAAACCTATTTGTAAAAACACAAAAAGTTTTTAATTTCACATTGAAGACGTAAAATTACTTAAGAAGTGTAAAGGCTGCCCAACGAGTGATCTCCAGAATCACGCGATTATATAGTGTTTTTGAATTGTGGCTGATTTAAATAATTAATAAATAGTAAAGGTAAGTAGAATATTATTTTTATTCTTTTAATATGATTACCTGCAACACGTCCCAAAATAATGTGAAAAGTTTGTGTATGTATGAACTGCATAAATGAGCTACACAGACATTAGTTGGAGTAAGTTTTGAGTGTAAATATACAAATTGTCATTTGATATTTAAAAGTTATAACAGATTTTAGAAGCATATAATCGAAATATATATTAAATGTTTATTTTGTTTTTTTAGTAATAAGCACAACTTCAGTTTTTGTTGACATCATTTTGTTTGTTTCTAGAAATGCCAGAGATCAGCAAAAACATACCGACATAAGTCAAAATGTATTGCTTCTAAATGTATGATTTATCAAATTTATCAAATATTTGATGACAAATTAGAAAGAGCCACGATGGCCAACCTTTTGCCGATCACTGTAATAGTTATGTTATTTTAGTTGATTAGTTGTTTTGTGATAAGTAGGTATATATACAGGTACATTTACCAGAATTCCTTGTAAACTTATTAACTCTTGTGTATTGAAATTTCATACTTTTTTAGAAATAAATGTTTCTTTTTGTAAAAAGTTGTTTTATTTAATGTAAAAACGCAAAAAGGAAAAAAGACAAGCATATTTTCACACAAATACCCTGAACTTTACAATGTTACATCACAAAAAGTACTATTAATGCGTAATATAAATCGCAAAAAAGGTAAAAATACAGCATATTTTCACATAAAGACCCTGAATAATACAACGTTGTTTCACAAACATTTTGTAATATTACAAAGTTCTATTACTTAGAAAATGTACTATTAATATGTAATTTAAAAAAATAAAACGAATT
>JAEQML010066178.1:0-20230 GCA_016904865.1 Pissodes strobi
AAAGTCATCCTTGAAAGCGACAGAATATCGCTTTTTCCCTGGACTTCCGATTTGCATTGGACCACACACGTCCGAATGAATAATTCCCGAGGTTTTGTTGCAACGTGATCCCGCGTATTAAACTTAAGTTTGTGATGTTTACCAAACGCGCACGCATCACACAACTCATTGTCCAAAGTCAGTTCAACGCCGAGATTTTTCATAAACATTTGCACGTGCCGCTTATTCTGGTGACATAAGCGTTCATGCCAGAGTTGTAGCTTATCATTAACCGATGCAACATAAACATTATTCGGCGAAACTACTCGCAGCAAAATTCGATACAAGTTGCCCGCTTCGATCCCGACAGCCACCAACTTATCGTCTCTAATAAATTTACAACGTGAACTGTTATGAGTCAATATGAAGTCGATACCTTTCTAAGCAGCAACGCGAACCGAAAACAAATTTTTCGTCATTAGCGGCGTATAGAGTACGTCATATAAAATAACAGGTTGCCAGTTACCATTTACAAACGTCTCAATGCCAAGAGCTTCCACTGAGGTACCATTTCCAACATAAACTTGAAATAGTTTTGCAAATTCTTGAAATTTCACAAACCAATCACGTCTATGAGTCATATGATGCGAAGCAACTGATGGTAGTATCTCCAACAAAAGCTTCTTTCTTCTTGCTTGAAGAATCACCTTCCATTGGGCAGTCTTTAAGCAGATGTTGTTTTGAACCTCACAAAAAACAACCTGGACAGCTTTTAATGATTCATTTTCCGACGTAGCGAACAACGCGACACAAACTTATCTGGTGAAGGAGGCTCCCGAAGTTGTTCTTTCCATTTTTCTTAAAGTTCAGCTTAGACACTAACGCAATGTTAGATTCTTCATTACTTTCTTGCTTTAAAAGACGTAACGCTTCAGTACGTAACCTGGTTGTTAAATCCAAAGTCCGTTTCGAAGTTTCCGTAGAATCCCAAGCACTGTGAAAATAGTTAAACTTTGATGGCAAGGTGGACAATATTGTGGTTATTAACATGGATTCAGGCATTTTGCCACCCAACTTATCCATTTTATTAGCTAATTGTTTTCATTATAAGCTACAACGGCTTAGATTCAAGTGTAGTTACAATGAACTTACGAGCAAGCTTCTCCCTCTTATTCCAGTTTCTTAGTTTCTTCTCAAAATTTGCAGAACCTTCTACTGGCACATGCTCCGTCCTTTCACAAATTTCCAAAGCATTCTCACTCTCCAATAAAGTTTAAATAACAAACCGCCATTGCGACCAATTGTCTGCATCACGTAGTTTATCAATTTTTGGCTTGTCAACCTCCATGTTGGCAGGCTACAATTCACGGCAATAAACAACAAAAAACACGATGCACTATTATCTCGATAGACGCACTTAATTTCGCGTTATCCCGATACCAAAAACTCTCAGTAACTTAATGAGTCTGGGCCCGTAACTTGTTGAGATTTTAAAATTATGACAAACTCACGTAAAAAACAACTTTATTATTAACGAAAAACGAAAGCTTACAGAAACTGGGCTTGTGAAAGACTGAACTTAGAGGCAAATATAATGTACCCAAAGCACTTAAGTATACCATAACGCGGATATATAAATCAAAACGCTATCGCCTAGACATAAACTAGTTCGGCAATTCGGCTTAGCAGTTAACCGATATTGGTTCTTAGTCAGCGGTACTTTTCCACTTCAATAGAGTTTTCAATATATCAAAGATATGTTCTTTTAATGAGTAATTGATACAAGTATACCAAGAAAATGTTATCCATCTTAAGGAAGTTAAAACCTCGGGAAAATTAATAGTAGAGACACAGCTTATTCACTACAGCTAGTCATCTTGCGGCGCGGCGACATCCTTTGATTTGGGAAAGTCAGGTTGGTTCCGTCGATTCGTGCCGTGGTGGGCCATGACCGCCATGACTCAATATTGTTTAAACGTCTGGGCATCTGAGTAATACTTTTGACAGTTCGTTCAATCTAAAATATGCTTTTTTATTGTCTAAAATCCATTTAAAAACGATTTTAAATGACAAAATTGTATAAAAATCAGAAATTTCCGGACTTTTTTAGGGCGATAACCATGGCTTCGGACGAATTTGTCGTGGATTTTGAAGCGAAAATTCATTTTTTCTACACACATGTTGAAAATTGAACTTTTCACACTGTCTACTAGCCTTAAAAATGTAACTTTAAGGCACTAGTGTTAAAAGTAAAATGTCAAATTTTTCAAAAAACGTCAAAAAACGTTTCTATTTTATTTATATACACTTATATTAATAGTACAATTTGAGCTACTTGAAAAATTAATTCCTTCCTCAGTTCTGCTGTTCTCCATGGTTGGACATGCTGTTGTTTCTGTTCCTGAACAAAAACAACATTATGTCCAGTTGATGTTGAATCATCATCGGCGTTTATACTGTAAACAATTTTCGAACAATAGAACTTTTATTTTCCAAGGAATCCACGATGTACCCTTCTGGAACGGTTGAAGATTTCCATCCCCCATGCCGCTTAATTATCGTCAAATTTGATCCAGCATCGGCAAGTAAGCTCGCAGAGTTATAAGTTGCATAAATTTTAAATTTCTTAAGTAAATTGTCTATGAACTCTCAAAATCGATAAATATTAAACCAGTCTTTGAAATTTTAAATCTGTCATTGATTTTGAACGAACATCACCGTGATGTTGAATTTTGATACTGGTAGTTAATGTAAATAAAATAAATCAATTAAAGTATAGAAGTAGAAAAATTGTTTTATGAACGCTAAGGTTACAGGGAATTAAGTTTTATTAAATATATCGCACCTGTCAAAAATCTTATCGCACGTCCAGTTGCAATGCCAGAATAATAATATAGGGCAGTTATTGGGACCAACACAAATGTCTCGTCACATTTGATAATAATTTTTTGTCATAACTTACTGCTCAATATCTACTTTTCTAATACCCTGCCATCATCTATTTCTTCGCTTCCTTAAACTCAAACATTTCACATAATCATCTAACCAATCAAACCCGTAATTGATGGCTTACAAAATCATTAAAATAAAAAGTCTAATCTGATTTCTGCTAATTTATATTCCACAACATGGGTGACGTGATTTAACACCTCGGCGGCAAAATATGAAATAAGGCTAATTTCCATTCTACAATGTATACAAATCAAATATTACGATCTTGTGAAAACGATCTATTTTATTTTTGACACTTAGTTGGAGAGTTATAGCAAAATAGTGACACGTTAATATTCGTTACCAGAATAGGGACCTAGCTTTTCAAGAACTTTGCTTATAACTAGCTAATTATTTGAATTTTATTTTTGTAAATTATGAAAGAATATGGACAAAGATGTATTAACATGTTAAAAGCCAAAGTATGATGTTAAGGTATTCCTAGGATTGACTGGACAACGAGGTAAATAAATGTGGTACCTACAATTTAGTTAGTCGGGGTTAACCTTTTACTTCGGTCAGTCTGGTCGTTTGAGGACACTACTGAAAAATACCTTTGAGCCACATTTTCATTAATTCACTGGACGACTCGATTTTTGTAACAGAGTTGAGCCCATTGTTTTTATAAGGCAAATATGCTTCTAATAATAGAAAAATATTCATTCAGCCCTAATAGGTACCATTTCTCAATATGCTCATTAGACACTTTTATGTTAGCAGGTAATACATTTTATGAGGGTTCATTTAAAAGGCCTGCATTTTAAAACGGAAAGATAACAGTAAACTTATTCCCTTATTCAGTCTACATTTGAATTTTGAACTGAGTGGTTCTCTGTAGTTGAGAAATTTTTTCAACGACGAAAATACCACGTCAATGCCGCAGTTGCTAAATTTTTCCAGAAAAGTTTTGTTATATTTGTGGGGAACCTATAGTGAAGTCACAAGCTAGCCCATTTTCTGAAAATGTCAAAAACTGTATTTCCTGTATTTTGGTGTTTAAATCGGAGATCATGACAGGCAGTGCTGTGTCAGCTATAGCGTGTCATTGGGGCAGCGGATGAAAGGAAAGAGAAAAATATGCCTTTTGCTGTTTTAATGGTATGACAATAATCTACTAATCATGTTGACGATTGCTGTTATTACATGACAAAGACTGAAGGTTATTCCAAAAAGTAAAGTGCAAGATAGAATCTCTGAATTTGCCTTCTGTCATAAGACATGTTCCTCATGATGCAGACGTACCAGTAGCAACTGCGCCTTTAGATTCGCAAGATATTGTTTTGGGAGATAATGGAGATAATAGCGCATCATCAAACCGCTAAGAAGAACTGTCTACTGATCCCACTTTTGCTCCAGGTCCCAGTTCCGGCGAGCCACATTTGATTGTTCAAAGTGAGTTAAATAGTTTAGTACGTGATTTCTGGTTGTCCAAGCAGCAGTAAGAGTTTCTTGGGTCTCGTCTTAAGGAGTGGAACTTACTAACCCAAAATTACGACTTTTACGAAAAGAAATGCTACGTTTTCTGCATCTGCGTTATATGCTTGTACTGATATCGATGGTTTAATGCAGGGACTCAATATCGAGCATACTCCCTGTGAGTGGCGCTTATTCATAGACTCATCGAAATATAAGTTAAAAGCTGTGTTATTACATAATGTAAATTTAAAATCATGTTGTTGCCCATTCAGTGACAATGAAAGAAATCTATGAAAATATGCACATCATTTTAGATAAAATAAAGTACAACCCGTGCAAATGGCAGATATGTGGGGATTTAAAAGTTATAACAATTATAGTGGGACTTTAGGGAGGATTTACAAATTATTGTTGTTTTCTTTTTTTTGTGGGGCGGTCGTGATATGAATGAAAATTATGTAACGATGTTAATTTTATATAAAAGCTTCCCACTAAAAAAACTCATTTGTAAGTGTAGTGAGGGGATTTTTGGCAACGATATGGATCACTTCCTCCATTCTCGTTTATCATTTTTACCTGAGAATTTGGGCGCTATCTGCGACGAGCAGAGTGAAAGGCTCCATCAAGGTATCGGGGCAATAGAAATTCGGTACCAAGAGCGATGGGATCTAGTGATGATGGATGATTACTCTTGGTTTTTAAAGAGAGAAGTTGTGACCCCCCACAAAAGGGAGAAAATAGATTAATGTGTCCCAAATAAATATGTTTAACGTTTACCTTTTCTTAGATGTTAATTTAATATAAATTATAAATGTAGTCGATATGCAGGGTTAAAAAACTTGTAAGATCATTTTTCAATAAATATTAAATAAAGCCCTTGTATAGGTGATTTGTTTATTGTAACAAGAAAACCTTACGTGTTTAAACTTTTTTGACCATTTTGCTATTTAGATAGGTTCATTCTACTACAGTATGCTACTCAGCGTAATGTTACAAGAAAAAAAAAATGTCGATCAGTGTATCAAATTAATGGCGAATCTTTTCTGATCATTTTCATCAATCATTAGGGAAAATACAAAGAAAAAAAAAGGATTGCTCCTTGCAAATTTTATTTTATTTGATAAAAAATTGAAATATTTCCATTTCCAACTATAATACGATGAGTTATTCTGATTTCAAGTGCCTCTTCCAGATCCTTACTTATTTGATGTGCTGTCCGACGCCTGTTTTGGAAGTTATCTATAGTGGTGAATTCCTAATATAATTTTATTAATCTTCTTCTTCTTCACGTGCCATCTCCTCGGCGAATGTTGGCAATCATCATAGCGATTCTAACTTTGGAGGCTCTAAAAAGTTCGGTCGACGTGCATCCGTACCATTCTTCCAAGTTGCGCAGCCATCATATTCTCCTCCTTCCTACACTTCTTTTGCCTTGGATTTTACCTTGTATATTCAAGTGCAGCATGGTATATCTTTCTCCTTGTATAACGTGTCCCAGGTATTGCAGCTTTCTAGTTTTGATGGTTTCTACAATCTCCAGCTCCTTGTTCACCCTCCTCCTTCGTTGCTTGTCACGTGTTCCGTCCATAATGTTTTTAGGATTCTTCTATACACCCACATTTCAAAGGACTCAAGTTTCTTTACAGTTGCTGCGTTCAGGGTTCAGACCTCCATTCCATAAAGCAAAATCGAAAACGCCTTGCTATTCTGATTCTCAGATCCAGCTTCAAATCCCTTGTACAGAGCACTATTCGCAGTTTATTAAAGTTTGTTCCTGCCTTTTCTATGCGTATTTTAATTTCTTTAGAGTAGTCGTTGGTAGTGCTGATCATTGCGCTTAGATATCTCTAGTTGTCTACCTCTTCAACAGTCCTGTTGTTAATTGTTAGAGTCTCATTTTTGTTCTGATTTTTTGTTATCTTCATAAATTTCGTTTTTCGACGTTTCTTGTAAGCTCATATTTCTGACAGCATTCAACTATTTTGTTCATCAGTCTTTGAAGATCCTCTAGACTGTCTGCTAATATAACTCTATCGTCCACGTATCTGATGATGTTAATCGGTGTTCCGTGTGTGATCGCGACAAACTTTGTCGAAGGCTTTGTTATAATCTATGAATCATACGTATATGTCCTGGTTAACGCATAAGCATCTCTGAATTAATAGGTTAAATGCAAAGAGGGCCTCACGTGTATCCAAACCTTTATGGAATCCAAACTGTGTTCCGTCTATTTCCATGTCCAGCTTTTGGTATATTCCATTGTGGATTATCTTTAGAAACAGTTTTAAAGTATGGGACATCAACCATATGGTACGGTGATCATTGAATTCTCTAGCGATTGTCTTTTTAGGGAGACAAATAAAAATTGAGAGTAACCAATTGCAGGGTATGACACCCGAATATTAAATTCCATTAAGGAACCTCACCAGAATGTCCATAATTTTAAATAAATCGATGGGAAGTTCATCAGGCCCAGGACTTTTTCCATTCGTTGATATTTTTAGTGCATGTACTATTTTTTCTTCCTTGGTGATTTTTTGGGCTTGTTTCTTCTGCGTAGAGAGCCATGTATTCTAGCGTTCCTGTCTCGTCCTCGAATAATTCCTCAATGTACTCTTTCCAGCGTTCCAATTTCTTTCTGGTCTCCAATACATTCTTGCCTTTTTTATCCAGTAATGCTGCTCTGATTTATCTTTTGTAGGCCTGCCATCTCCTTGACCTTTTTATGTGAACTAAATAGGTCGTACTTGTTTTGAAGGTCTTTAATTTCTTTGCATTTTTCTTCGAGGTATTTTTGCTTGGCTTCCCTTATCTTTTTTCTGATCTCGTTACTAATCTGTCTCTATTATGTGGCTATCTTTGTTCTTGGTTTGTCTTTATTGTTTCATCATGTTTTATATATCGTCATTCATCCAGTTCTTGTTTTTCTTACCGCAGACTTTTAACATTTCTTTTGAAGACTCGAGAAGGCAATGTTTTACTTGTTCCCATTGTGTGTCGATATTATTGTTGCTATTGTCAAGCGTATCCAGATTCTCATTTTTTTTTGTGTTGGGGGTGTACTCTTATATCGGGGTCTTTCAGTTTGTTTACCTCTATCTAGGGGTTTTTTGGTGTCTCTTAATACTTTTAAGTATCAGTGTGATCTTAGCGATTACTGGGTTGTTATCACAAGAGATGTGTGCACTAGGGTATGTTTTCACTGCCTTGATGGCATTGCGGTATCTTTCATTAATCAAAATATAATCTAACTATTTATCGCCACGTATATAACCGCCTTTTCGGTAGCCTCAAGAATGTGTTTGTAATTATTAGTTCTTGTTCCTGGCAGAATTGCAGTAGTCTCTCTTCTCTTTCATTACGTTCTCCAAGCCCCTGGTCTCCCACAATCTTTCCAGTCTTCCCCTTGCCTCTCTTTGCATTAAGGTCCCCCATGACCATGGTGATTTCTGCATGCTTAGTTATTTTTAGGGCATTTTCAATATGTTGATAGAAAGTTTCTATCTCGTTCTCAGTTCCGTCCACCGTAGGAGCATATACTTGGATCAAATTCAGTTTGGTGTGAGATGTCTTTAGTTGCATGATTATTACTCTTTTCGAAATTGGGACGAAACTCTCCACTGCTCTACTGGCTTCTTTATCTACAATGATTGCCACGCCGTGTCTTTGGTGGCTATCATAGCTTTCAGAGTAGTCTATTACGTTGTTGTCTATCGAATAGTGACCATTTTGTTTCGCTTAATCCTAATATATTGATCTTTAATATTTTCATTTCTTGAAGAACGTTGTGAGTTTTACCAGGTTGTCTTTATTTTGTGTTCTCTGACTGTTTGCCAAGAGTTTCGCTGGATAACGACCTGAGAGGACTTGTCTTCTCCTCTCCTGGGTTTCGATACCCATGATCAGTAAACTTATCATTCTTGGTTCGTGATGCCATGGTGATTCTATTAGGGATATTCTTAAGGATCTATAATGTGGTAGTCCTCCCGTGGCTTTCCACATCCGTATGCCGTTGATTACTTATTTGTAATTCCTCCGCCTTTGGGGCCGGTTTCTCAACCCTGGGACAATAGGACATAGGGTACCCTTACTCTTGTCAACTCCTCCACCCGTAGCTATTGACTGACAAGAGGGGATTACTTAATCCGGTAATCATAAGGTTGACAGAGCCTCGTTGGTTATTTAGCAGGATGCACCACGTGCAGGTGAGGTTGTCAGTTGGGTTGGGTCGACTAATCTTGTCGCCATCACCCCTTACACCCCATTAATGTCGTTGTTTATTATCAAGGAAAAGTAAAAGAAAGCATTATTGTGAAAAAAAATTCCAAAACGACTTCTACGGATATTGCGAAAGATGGAGCGGCCAGGCCATGACCAGGCAGGTTCTCCCATTTGCCTGAATTGTACATTTTGTATAAATTCATAGATAGTATACCAGACGGTGTCCCTGAATATATAGTAATGTCTTGAATGTGTCGATGTGCTTTCAAATTATCTTTATCAAAAGGTGATCTAAAGCCTGTTTTAAAAGTGAAAGTAGGTATTCCTTATGATTTTAATTACTAACTAATGTATCAGTTGAAGATATTATGAAAAACACACCTTTTGCACGATTAATTTAAAAATAACTTTTTTAAAGTTAAAATCAAACATGAACTGTTCAATTTGTAAGCAGATTAAAGTGAAAAGTTAGGATATTTTTCCTTAGCTGCAGTAACACAATACGTAAAGAATATGGAAATCTAACAGCTTCGGAAGTTAAAGTATTGCTGCTGTCAACTGGAAGTGTTATGAAATTTCATTGTTCTCAATATTTAAATATGGAGATACTTAAAAAGTTACTAGAATGCAAGGAATTGTTACTAGCAGATAAAATGTCACTTATTGATCTACTTAAAGAAGAAATAGATGGCTCAAGAAAAATACGATGATGCAAGAGTGCAGGTGCAGTCAAGCATTACAGGCAACAAGAAAACATAAAGGAAAGTAATTATAGTGAAACTAAATAATTCAGCCCAGAGAAGTGAAGATAACAAAATAAACACTAAAGAGAGAATAAACCTCTGCAATATAAGAATTAGCCTATCAAGAATAAAGTATGTACGAGATGGAGGAGTAGCTATTAAAAGCAATAAAGCTGACAGGTAGCAAGGAAAGCTGCAAAATGTGTGTGATAATATTAAAAAATCATTGGGACAAAACTGAAAATCCACGAATAATACTATTCAATTTAAACCAAGCAGAATTAGAAAATGAAGATAGTTTCTTAGGGAAATTAGTAGTACAAAATACCATAAGTACAGATGTTAATGTAAGAGAATTAAAAATATTTCATAAATATAAAAGCAAACAAAATATATATGATAAATGTAATACTCCAATTAGATTCAAAAACTACTCATGCATTGAAAAGAAAGATAAACCCCATATTGGTTCGAAATCTTATTATTACAATGATATTATAAATATTTGGCAGTGCTTCAACCGCTATTGCTACCGATTGCAGGAAAGAAATACCAACATGTCAAGATGGATGTATGTTGTGAAAATTGTAAATACGCTGCAGAAGTATTAAAAGTTGCATCGTTAGAATATAAACTCAAAGCCACACTGTGAAGCCTACAAAAGAGTGGTTGAAGGAGCACAGGAGAAAAATGACTATTCGGAAGTATCATGTGATAGATAGCAATAAAAAAAAACTCAAATAATGTATTTAAATATTCAGGGATTAGGTACTCATAAGACTGAATTGGAATAGACTGTACATAAAACAAACCGATTGATATCTGTCTGTCTGAAACTCACACAACAGGTGACTTTACAAAGAATATTCCAGGTTAGAACACAGTGTGCAGTGTGTTGTTATTCATCGAATATACATACAGGTGGAACACTGATATATGCCAGACAGGGTTTCAGATATAAAAAAGTTATAAATATTATTAAAGATAAATGGTTGTGTCGCATCGAAGTTGGTTTGCGAAGCCAAAAATTATATCTGTGCTGTCTATATCATTCACCTAGTGCTGGTGTTGCTGAATTCCTGAGTGTCCTTGATGAGTTTTTTGAGGATATCACTCTCGATAGCACATTTGTAGGAATAGGTGACTTCAACATTGATCTTGAAAATAATAGTTTTTATGCGAGGAAATTAAACAAATTAATTTACAAATATGGTTTGTACCAACTTGTTTACTCGTGTACCCATATAACAAAGCAATCTTCTACAAAAATTGCCCGTATAATTACTAATAACAAAGACTTAAATCATAGAACACTCAACACACCAAAAATAACTGACCACTCTATTATTGAGGTGTATCTTGCTGATGAATATAACAAAGAACCTAAAAGTAAAAATATAGGTAGAAAAATATAGATATAACATCATATCAACTAACATTAATGGATATGCCTTGGACACATAATTCCTTAATTACAAACACAGTGGCTGATAATTTGCTTGACAATTAAATTTATGCACTCAAAGAGCTATAAAGGAGAACTGCGGTAGCACATTATGGTGGAATCATGAAATAGAAGAACAGATAAAGAAAAGTGATCAATTATAATATCATAGAGCAGGGATTACTAACACTGAAGAAGACTGGAAGAACTTCAGAGTACAAAGAAACAGAGTTGTTTCACAAATAAGGAATGTCAAAACAAAGTATTTTAATGAAATGATAGACAGTCTAAAAACAACTCTAAGGAAATGTGGAAGAGGTTAAAAAGACAGTTATCAAAAACGAACATGCAAATGACAAAAATACAGAACAGATACAAATATTTAGGAGTTAGCGGTTGTAAAGGAACAGTTTGGTTACCTATTTAATTACTTCTTTAAGGGTATGCGATATTTAAATACTATTTAGTAGTATTATTTTGAATGCGCAAAAGCGATGCTGTTGCCATCCTGTGCCAACAAACCGAACAATTTCTGTTATGGATATGGTGGGGGGACTCTGAAAGCGCAACGAAAAGTTTTAAGCCCACGTGTAACAAAAGCTGATAATATTTTGATTGCAATTCTTGCAATTGATCAAGGTAATATTTGTGCTCCCAAATTGTCTTGCAATTATTGCTCAATTGGTTAGTTAAATGGTACTCACAAGGCTATGAAATTGAGAATACCGATGATCTTATTCGTAATTTGTAACACGATTATTTAATTGCTTAACAGCCGGTCCATATGCCAGGTTTACTCAGAGTTAGGTGAAGGCGCTCCTAAATTTTTAATGATTTTTGAGCATTGAAATCAGGGCACTAAGATTTAGAAAGTTACCCTAGATAAAAATGTTAAGAAATTTGAAAATATATTCTTTTACCTTCCACTTTAGCTTACCAAAGTAAACATCTGGATTTTAATTAAACTATTTATTTAAATATTAAATGCTTTCATAAACACTCTAAAGACAATTAATTATATCTCAAGTTAAGTTGAGTTTATGGCATCACCCATAAACTAATCAGAAGGTTTCCTAAAATGTATATCATCTAGATTATCAGACTTAATCAAATCAAAATAAGATAGTAAATTCTAATCTATGTTCTAAAGCATTAAGATTGTCTTATTCCTGTTTGGAAATAGTTCTAACTAAAGCTTGTATCCATGAGGTTCTGACTAAGCGCAGTTAGTCACGAAGTACCAAAAATCAGCCGTGTTTACTAAACAAAAACTAATCCCATGGCAGCGATAATATCATTAGACCAATAAATAGTAAATATAAATATACCAAATCAATCAATTATCGTGTGAAGTGTATATGTATATAGTCGGTAAATATATACAGGTGAAAATGAAGTGAGCTCATTTCGGGACCTGTATTATGGCGACAAGGTAAATTTGCAAATTGCGATTAAGTAAAACAGTCTACGGCCATGAGGCTTACAGACAATCACAGTAAAAGCGTATCGTGAAAGTAGTTAGACGCTATACAAGAAAAAATCATATAATTATCATAATATTAGCAAAATAAATTCTATATTCGAGACAATATCATAATGAAGAAAATAAGCAACTCTAAAGCAAATATGATAAGAAACAGGAATATATATGACACACGGTAATAGATGACCTAAAGCTGTTTCAGTAAGTTCAATAAGTAAAAAACTTTAAGTAGCAGTACAATATAAGATAGCAGACGACCTATAGTCGTTTAACGTTAAGTTCATTAAAAAAAACTACAAATAACGGTAATAGGTACGATATAAGAATATAGACGACCTACAGTCGTTTAGCGGTAAATTAATTAAACAAAAAAGGTAAATAAACGTAATGGTGACAATAAAAGGCTATAAGTCTTTGACGGTAAGTTTAAAATAAAATAAAAAAAAGGTAGAGCTTACTATCTAGTAGATTGTTCAGACGTGGAATCCACCGGCGTTTCCTGCGAAGCTACGTTTCCACCATGTGGTCATATCACCTCGACAAAAGGCCTCTCTCAGGCGAAGTTTATTTATTTATTCATTTATTTATATACACCTTTAATCACATTACAAATAAATCAATAGCCTAATTTATATTCTAACACAGCAATAATAATTAATGTGAGTGCACGATGGACATTAAGTCTGTGTGTGCACTCAGTAAACATTGTTTATATGTCACAGTAATAAGCAAAGCTTACTAAAAAAGAAATCACAATAAGTACAACAAAAAAAATCTAACCCAAAACGATTACAATTAAGTAATCAGAGAAAAGACACAGAAAAACCAAAAACAAAACATTCCTTGGACAACCAATGTCTATAAAAACCCAATAATTTCTTTTATTCTATTTGAATTATTCATAATCCATATATTTAAGTATCTTTTAATACTTTTAAATGGTTTATTTTTCAACTGCTCTGGCAATATATTTAATATTCTAGGAGCCACATATGAAATGCATCTTTGGGTGCCACTATAGTGCATTCTAAGCAGTTCTAGGTTACGGTCAACATTAGCTCTAGTCATAATTCCATGACTTATGTAATTCTGAAATATATTCCTGCTGAGAGAAAATCTTAAAATGTTCTTTATATATACCTGAGTAAGTTTGAATACTCCTGATTGTTCAAATAATAAATTAGAAGGAAAAACGTTTCTTCTTAAACATAATAATTTTTAGAATATATTTTTGTGCAATGAGAATGTTGTGTAAGACATTTTTATGAGCCGAACCCCAACAAATTATGCCATAATTCAAACAAGACTCCGCCAGAGATTTATACACATTCAAGATCAAGTCCCTATTAAGTATATTGCGTAATTCATAAAACTTAAAAATTAGTTTCCTTATTTTAGTCTTTACATAATCAGAATGCACATCCCATTTTAAAAATTGGTCAAAGAAAACACCCAAATATTTAGTGTGCTCTACAGACTCAATAAAGCCAGAACAGTTGCAATCATCATTGATGCCACAACCATATGAATGAACTCTCAAAATGTGTTTATTAGGCAGCCCCCGACTATTCATTGGAAAACACATAAAGTTTGTCTTCTTAACATCCAGAGTCAATGAATTCAAGTCCAACCAGACCTGAGCACAAGTCATTGCCCTCTCGGCTCTCCCAAAGGCGTCATCCCAACTTGTTCTCCTACACAGGAAAACAGTATCATCAGCAAAACATACCGTTTTTACATCCGAAATTGACCTCGACAGATTATTAATATAAATGGAGAACAAAATGGGACCAAGTACTGTACCCTGTGGTACCCCATATGCCACCTCAATATCAGAACTATAAATTGAATTTAAATTGACTTTATGAGATCTGTCCATAAGATACGATGTAAAAAGTTGATGTACCTTTCCCCTTGTCCCAATACCGTTTAGTTTGTTTAGCAGAATCCGGTGATCCACCGTGTCGAACGCCTTTGAGAGGTCCAAGAAAACCGCCACAGATTTATAATTGTTATTAAAACATTCGACAACAAAGTTTGTAACTTCATGCAAAGCGCTATCTGTACCCATCCCCTCTCGAAATCCACATTGTGAATCCGACATTATATTATTTTCAGTTAAAAAGTTACATAATCTCTTTTTTATACATTTCTCGCTAATTTTACATATAGGACTAGTAAGTGCAATTGGACGATAATTGTTGATATCAGATTTTTCACCACTTTTATGCAAAGGTATAATTAGAGCTGTTTTAAATATATCATGAAAAATACCATATTCAAATATAAGATTCACAATATGAACCATGGGCAAGACCAACAGCGAATAGTTTGATTTTACAATTAAGTTTGATATGCAGAAATCATCTGCAGTAGAGGCATTCTTAAGTGAATTTATAGCGAGAACAATTTCTTCCTCATTAACAGGATAAAGAAAGATAGAATTAGGCAATTGATTCTCATTTTCCAAAAAGGCCGGTACAATACTGGGTTTACTTATCTTAGCAGCCAAATTGGCTCCTACGGAACCAAAAAAACTATTTAGTTCATTCACGATGTCTCTTTGATCTACTAATTCACGAAGTTTATCATTACTCTCTAAATAAGCAATTTTAGTGATAGATTTACGTTCATTTGTAGCTTCTTTTATTATTTCCCAGGTCTTTTTGGGATCGTGACCCGCATTTTTTATTTTTTGCCTAAAATATGCTGATTTTGTATTTTTTAAAAGTTTACTTAATTGATCTCGGTATTTTTTGTATTCACGACGTGCTATCTCATCGCCAGGATTCCCAACCCAAAGCTTATGTAATCTATCCCTGGTCCTAATTGAAATCAGTAGGCCAGAGGTAATCCAAGGTTTAAGACGAAGTTTTTTGTTAGGTATCGACCTTACACTTGTTGCTTCAGTAATATGTTTATGTAAAGTATTTACAAAAGACACAGAAGCCGCATTAGGGTCCTGGCATGACAGAACAGATTCCCAATTTTTCATCTCAAGAAGATTTCTTATTTTTTGATAATTGACACTCTTAACAATTTTATTCGCTTTAATATTATTTTCAGTAATACTTAATTCATGACTTAAATTAACATTAAACAATAGAGAATGATGATCTGAGACAGAACTGGTTAGTATTGCAAAATTATTAGCAAGTTTTTTTTTTGCATTTCACAAAAATATGATCAATGCATGTGCTACTATGGTCACTAACTCTAGTGGGTTTATTTACTTTTGAAAGATAACCATAACTATTTAGACAATTTAAATATTCATTAACTACAATCGACTGTGTGTCTAGTAAATCTAGGTTTATATGACCAACAAATAGCTCCAGATCACAATTACTAAAATGGTCCTGACCAAACAAATACTGCAAAGCCATTACATAACTGTTAGGATTCGTTGAAGGAGATCTGTAATTAGAGACAACACCGACTGTTACTCCATTTTTCACTAGAGTGACTCTTAAAAATTTATAGTTTTCATTTTGTATAATTTTGCTTCCTTTAATAAGCACACTTCTACAATAGATCAAAGAACCATCGCATTTGTTGATTTTACTTTCATTATAAAATACATCATAATTTTCAAGATTAAAATTATACTTGTGCTCAATAATATTGGTTTCAGACAATACAATAACATCAAAATCACTATCCAAAGACTCTAAAAACAGTACAAGATTATCAAAATTTTTATTTAAGCTTCTAATATTAACATGCAGCAAATTTAAATTATTCATAGATGTTTTAAAATAATTGATATCATCTAGATTAACACCAACCATAACATTACTGCAATCATGATCATAATAATCAAGAACGGAATTTAACATCATGTGTGATACTCTATTTTACTCTTTAATATTTCTAGATGATAATTATAGCTTTGACATTTTGGGTCTGAAGCTGCATGTGCTGTATTATAAGACGTTTTAAATTTATTATTTGCTTGTATACAATTATTGCACCTTAATATTGCTTTTTCACATACTTTTATATCATGATCGCCGGCACAATACTCACATACATTATTTCTGCTACATTTATTGCTTTTCTGATAAAGTTCTTGGCAATTAAAACACCTTGTGATGCTTATATCCTCATATACCGGACATCGATTCCATCCAATATGAACTTTTTTAAACTTCATACATTTTTGAAACAAACCCGCAGAGCATTCGGCGAAAATAGTTGATTCCATGCTTTGTTTTTGTTTAATATATGTTACCTTTATTTCATCAGTGTCACTAACCCAGACATTCTGCATTCTAATATTATGTTCGATTTCCTCTACAGAATTATTACCTTCATATCCTGGTATTTTAATTCTTGGCCGTAACATTTTTGTCGTCACAATTTCATATTTATTTTCTAGAGCTCTTTCAGCCGCTTTACTAAGTTCTTCTATCTCCTGTTTAGTAGGACATTTAATTACCACATTACCATTACCCGTTATTCTCATGTTTCTAATGCCAATGTTCAATTTCGGTGGATTTATCTTCTTAGTAATTTCGTCCTTTGTCCTGGACACATCTTGTTTTTGTTTAGGACGGATAATTAAATTTGGCACACATGTTCTTTCCTCCGCCTCAGAACTACCTGTCACACAAGCATAGCTTCTATTTGGATGTTCAAATAAATGTAGGTTTGTATTGGAGTTTATTAATTCTTTAATCTGATTTTTCAACAGGTTAATGATTTAATTTTTATCTACAATATTTACGTTTTTGCTGTCGATAATATCTTGCAGCAGTTTAAATGTTTCAAGGCCTATACACGTTGGACAATGAAACTTCATTACTCTGCTACGTAATTCCAAAACCTTAACTTCCGAGGACGAAAGGCCCCCACACAACTTACAAATAAGATTTTTACATCCATCGCAACTAAATAAGTCTTTCGTTCTTGTTTCTTCACAAATCACACACTGCATTGCTGAACATAATTTCTCTACTTAGTTGAAAAAGTGTTCCGCTGCAAGTGGCAACACCGCACCTTGTGTTCACTTAAATCGCCGGTTTGGCTGCATAAACTGATAAGATAATAGGTGAAAAAAAAAACAGTGCCTTCACTTCCCCGTGCAACACATTCGCTGATACACAACAGAAACAAAAAAATGCTATTTTCTGTTCATTATTACTTAAATAATTACAGTTTTATTAGCAAACAGTAAACAAATCAACCGACAGCGTTGCCGATTCAAATTATATATGGAATATATATGGTGGAACCGAAGAACTCTCTAGGTGAGTATAGAACAGGCTGCTGAAGGACGTTCAGCCACAATGGAGGAAATTCTGTTCCACGGAAGAAATTCTGTCCCACGGAAGGTCCCACGGAAAGTCCCTAGTTAAATTCTAAATAATTTTAACTATTCAATATTGACACACTAGCATGTATTAGGCAATACGGCCGATAATTGGAGAATCACATTTGCCAATTTATCTCACGACAAAATTAGGCGGTAATTAGACCTGATGTCCGAAAATATCAATTATAATTTCAGATTTTGAAACTGGTCGTTTTTATCCCCATGTAGGCTTCGAGCATCCAGACGAGAAGGCTCAGGAGAAAAGAATCTACGATATCCGTCAAAATGACGCTCCAAATGGCGGCATCGCTTCTGCCAGCACGGAACAGCATTCATTGATACTGGTGTGTTGCTCTCGAAAATAAGGTAGGGAGAGCATCGACAACACAAACCGGCTAGTAAAAGGGAAAAGGAAACTACTGGATTTTGTAGCATTTACAACGCTACAAATTTGGATCTTACCAAAACAAAGGCACAGCTCCATGAAGCGTGTCTGCAGCAGTGGAATCTCCTGCATGAGGGAGTGAACGTTTTACGCATCGGAAAAGGATGTCAAAGCTGGCAGTACTCTCCGCAGTGAGAAATAACGATATAAACTTATGGAGTAACGACTCTTTATTAATTTTTCGAAGCCAAGTTTGAGGGCAACCTTATTGTTTCATGGAAATCAACAACCATCTCTTTTTGTAGGTCATGTTGTAAATATGAAAGAAACATGCAAGAACATGGGTATATTAATTCAAAGCATTATGCATCAAGATCGTAAATGGAGTATCTATGCCGATTTAAATTTATTGTGCTCATTTGTTTGTACTCACAGGATTACAGAGTGGCCAAATCAAATATTGTTGTTATTGGGACAGCAGAGCCAGAAGCCAATATTATGTAGCTAATGAATGGCCGAACCGTGAAAACATTGTGTCCGGTCTGAAAAAAAAACATCCTTAATGAACCCTTACTTGAGCAGTATTAAAATCTATTTGTCTCATCTGCACATAAAACTAGGGTTCATAATTTTTGTTTCTAAAAGCCCTTAATAGGGAAGGAAATGATTTTCATCATTTGAAAGTTAAATTCTCTCGTGTGCGTAAATAAGGCATGTTTATTGGTCTACAAATACGAGAATATTTCTAGCACAATAATTTTGAAACTGCATTTTTATAAAACCAAAATAGCGCGTGGACTGCCTTTAAAAATTTGTATAGTAACTTCCAAGCAAATACGAAATCAGAGATCTATACAGAACTAGTTAAAGAACTTATTGAATCTTACAAGGAATTAAGTTCCAACATGTCACTTAAGCTGCATTTTCTTCCTAAGAACTTAAGTGCAGTTTCAGATGAATACGGAGCTTGATTTCACCAGCAAATTGCTCAAATGGAAATGAAAAAGCGCTGCAATGGAAAATGGATTCCAAACATGTTTGGAGTGTTGAACTCTCAAAAGTGAAACCGATCCCAGCGGATACAAACGAAAAAGATACAAAATAATTTCATTGATTATAATATCTTCTTTTTTTAAGTTCAAAATAAAGTATATTTGTGGAAAAATTGTGATTCAGTTTCTTTTAATGTTGTTCTGGTATTTTATATTTTCCTTCCTTCTTCTAAAAATTTATGGGTAATAGGTGATAACCCCGGGCCATATTTAAGTTCAGCACATTAAAATATACACAAAAGAATCAAAAAATACCAGGGAGCCACAATTTTTTTTCAAAATACAGAACAGTGAGTTATTAACGTTATTTTAAAAGATAAATATAATAATATTTTGCTTTATGTATTTACTTATTCGACTATCAACGATTTGGCAATATCCCTAAAAGTCCAGAATCTCTGTATTGATCTCCTTTCTTGTAAAATACGATTCGATATAGGACTGATCTAGTAATTCACCCTTCAATAAATCAAAAGCCGCAAGACAAATTCCCGCGGCATCCGAGAAAATGTAGGAAATGCAGAAAATCAGGAAAATGCACTCACAAAGCACAGCAAAGTGGCCGAGTAATCCGAGCGATGTCGACGGTCGGACGTGGTATAATCCAGTGTAAAACAAGCCATATTACGGTTCTATAAATCATCGAGGTCGACCACTCTATCCCCTTTAATATATCACTTGTCGCGTGAGAGTAAATCTAGCCGTAAAGGGCTTTGCGAGCGAGCGTTATAAAAAGGAAAGTATAAGCTCGAGGTATTTATGTCTGTGACAAAAGCGATTTTGATATGTGGAGCACAAATTTTAACAAACATGCATTAAAGTAGTAAAAAAAAGTGTAGCCCAAGAGTCTGAAGGGCGAATTAATTAGATATATTTTGCCATAAACCGTAGGACCAATACAAAATTTTCTTCAACACTTCACTTAAACATGTTTCAGAAATATCCGTTTTGACAAAATTGCGATATATTTTTGGTAAAACCCGGTACGAATCATGCATTTGACCACCAGTGTCGATTTTGAGAATGTCATTCCATGGAACAGAAGATTTTAGTTACGTAAATCTTCTATATACATAGAGCAAAGTCGGGTTAGTTACACCACTTATAACTCAAGAACGGCTGAACCGATTTTTATGATCTTTGGTTTGTTGGATTTGTCTCCGCCCCGAATAGCAGAACAACTATTAAAATAACGGAAA
>JAEQML010066179.1:0-20229 GCA_016904865.1 Pissodes strobi
TTATTGTATTGTATAATAGGCGCGAGAGAGATAGATCTATGAAGAAAAGTGAGATACTAGAGTGCTCGGGAAGCGAGAGATCGGCCGGTCGCTGCTTGAAGAAAATTACTTTTTTACATTTAATTCTATTTTTCCATTACCATTTGAGAGAAAAAAATTTTATTCATGCACCTATGTATTCTAAATACTTAAGGCAAACTTTTTGCAAGAATAAAAATTTTTGATTTGAGCCTTCATTTCGGAGAGAATGCGAGGTGAATACAAAAATGAGTATATTTCAACCAGATTTTGCCCAGGTTCGAAGCGAGATATTTCAATTTTTTGATTTATTTTTCCGTAAGGGCCAATGTAATCTGCATATTTCAAGCAAGGATAAAAAATATAATTCGTACAAAAATGTAGATGAATTATACATGAAAATATTCATAATTTAATATCCTACACGTTCATATAATAATCTCGATTTTTAGGTATACTGCCCTTTTGCCCGTTATGATTTTTATTACCTTCGGATTTTGAATTAATATAATAAAGCCTTCATTCTGTGAAAATTTCAGCTTGTAACCCCGAGGTGCCCACAGAAGTCAAGATAAGTTATAAGTAGCACTACCAACAGTGTTTGTCCATTTACATCGGTGACAATGCCAGTTTGTCTGGAAATGCGCATTTCAGCGGCTTCTTTTAATTTTTTTTGTGCATATTAAGTATGTCATGTTTTTTATCTAGTTCTTCTATTTCGTTACACTGCTGTTCCAATCAGGTCTTTTTGGCTTCTTTGATTTCCTTTTGATGTTCTTGTGAAGCTGTTCATATTGTGTCCTGTCTTTGTTCTTCACTTTTCTGCGCTGGTCCATAAGATCCAGAATCTCATCTGTCATCCACTTGTTATTTTTCCTTCTTAGCTTAGAAGAAATATTTTCGTCCGCTACTGATGTCATAATATTTGCAATGGATTTAACTTTCTGTTCTACCGACTGTTCTACATTAGAATCGATGTCTCCTCGAACTTGAGCCATTTTTACATTTATCTGCTCTTTCATCCGTAGTATGACGTTTTAACTTTTTAATTAATTTATATTATATTTTATATCTTTAAATTTTGTATTGACGTGTGTAAACCTGTTATAAGCGTATAGTAACATGAATAAAGAATTTGAATTTGAATTTTGAATTTGAAAATGCCGGAAGCTTCGCGCTTGATAATGAAATTACGAAAAACTTCACAGTACTATATGCTACTGGCATTGAGGGTCTGTTTACTATTTTAGAATATCTATATTTCACTTCACGCATGGCCGTCCGCTCGCTTCGCTCGCTACGAGGCCGCAACCGACAAAAAGTAACCAAAACTAACCCAAGACAATAAAGCAAAAAGAATTGAAAAGTGCAGTACGACAACCGTATCTTACATCACAGCTTATACAGATAAGCTGTGCTTCCATCGTTTCTAACGACTCCATATCTCTTAAATACGATTCACAGGGAGTTTTCGTACTTAAATCCCATCACAAGCATCTAGGAATAGGGCTAAATTTTCGATGCGAAACCGTACATGCGTAATATGGTCGAAATATCTAAATTATTCATGTCTTTACGTTCTAGCAAAATTCCTTCAACGCCTCGGTGGTGTAGTAGGTAGAGATTTTGTTAGTCATTTCTGCGCTGCGTGTTCGATTCCCGTAGGTCGCGACATGTTTTGTTTACCTGCTTTTAAGGTTATGTTTGTTTTTTATTATTTTCCTTTTTTTTCTTAGTTTGGGTTAGGATTGGGTTAGTTTGTGGGGGAACAGATTGTCTTGAAAATTCGGACTGGATTTCTAGAATTTGCCAGCGCGAGTAGGCGGAGCATCGACCCTGATTTCATGAAGTTGACATCACTTGCTTGCGCATTCGTCAGTGTTTGAACTAATTGTTATGTAGCAAAAATTACTCAAATACATCTTAATCGTTATTTTATTATACGAAGAAACAAATTAAAAACTGCTGGTTCAATACGGTATATCGGACTATCCTTATACTTCTATAACTGACATCGACTTAGTTTCGACTACTTGCCCTATATCTTTTCACGCCGGGAGGGTCAAAAATGTGCCTTCGCTGGGCGACACTTACATTTTATGATAACTTAGGTAAAAATTCTTTGCCCTACAGAACGTAGATTCTTAGTTTTGCCTTTATTTACTTGGCACTGTGGCCTGAAAATTTCATATTCTAAAATAAAGATTTTATTCCAACAACTTTGCTTTTCCTTGCTTTAACATCCCCCCCGCTTTGAAAAAAACCTACTTTCAAAAAAGAAAACTATAAACTAAGACACTACTTAAAGGTTAAAATATCTTATCTATAATGAGAATAGTTGGCAAGGCAACAGAACCAAATATACTCATCTTATTACAATATAATACACAACACTATTCAGTATCTGTCTCAATTGGAAGTGGACACAACTTTGACAAAGACCGTGTAACCTCACCACGTAAAGTTTTAAGAGCAGCAACCCGACTAATTCCATCGGCTCCTGGGTAAAGACGCACTACTCTTCCCATTTGCCAATCCAATGGTGGAATATTGTCCTCCTTGATCAACACTAGATCACCCTCCTTTAATTTGACCTTGTTCCATTTCCACTTCACTCGATTTTGAAGTTCGGCCACATGCTCCTTACACCACCTACACCAAAAGTTCTGCTGCATTTGCTGCACCTTCTGGAATCGCGAGAGCCGATTTTCATTAGCACTTAGCACCTTTTGATCCGGCAATGACGTAAGTCGCCTACCAATTAAAAAATGCGCGGGTGTAAGTACGTCGAGATCGCTCCGATCAGAAGACATAGGGGTCAAAGGGCGCGAATTCACAATGGCCTCTACCTGACATAAGACAGTTGTAAAATCTTCATAACTTAAATTACTACTGCCAATCACCCGTTTAAAATGATACCTGACAGTGTTTACACTCGCCTCCCAAATACCTCCAAAGTGAGGCGAGTAGGCCGGAATGAACCGCCATTTAATACCCTCATTTTTTACTAACTGTTCCAAATTAAATTTATGATCTTTGAGAAAGTTTCCAAGTGCATTCGTTTTTGATTGGGCTCCAAGAAAATGTTTGCCATTGTCAGAATGAATTTCCCGTGGTTTTCCCCTTCGCGAAACAAATCTTCTAAGCGTAGCTATGAAAGCGTGTGTTGATAAACTTGTAACCACTTCTAAATAGATTGCCCGCATCGTAAAACAAACAAATAGACATATATACCCCTTGTATAGTCTATTACTCCGACCTTGTGCAATTTTAAAGTTGAACGGACCTGCATAGTCTACTCCAGTGGTATTAAAATCAGGTTGAACTGTTACACGTGAACTTGGAAGATTTCCCATTTGAATCCCGAGACTTGATGGTTTTACTCGAGCACAAACCATACATCCATGTATAATTTTCTTTACTAAGTTTCTGCCGCCTATGGGCCAATAACGTTCTCTTACCGCACTTAACACCATCTGAGGACCTGCATGCAACAACCGTTCATGCTCCTTTCTCACAATCATTTGAGATAAAATATGTTTAGAGCTTAACACGGCTGGAAACTTTTTCTCAAACTCAAAATTTGATAACATTAACCTACCGCCAACTCTCAACACACCATCGTTGTCAACAAATGCGTTTAATCCTGACGATTTCCCATTTTTTATATATTTTCTTTCTTGTAGCAATCTCAATTCCTCAGAAAAACTCTCCTTTTGAGCAATTTTTAATAATTTCTTTTCTGAATTCTGCAATTCCATCACAGATAGTTCTCCAAAAATAGGCGGTTTTCTAAGTTTATTACCTTTACAATTATTTATAAATCGTAAACACCAAGCAAAAATCCCTATTAACTTGTTAAAATTTGAAACTCTGGTAAATAATATAAAAGGAATATTTTCCACGCTCACAAAAACCTTTCCCTTTTTCCTAGTTTCTGGAAGTCCGTCCAAACTAATTAATTCCACAACTTGGGAAAAATATTCAGACTGCACTAGCCAATTGGGACCAATAATCCTGTTACATTTTAATTTAGACGGAAGAACACCTCTAGATACCAGATCTGTCGGATTGTCCACAGATTTTACATAACGCCAATTTTCACAATCCGTTAAAGTTTGTATCTGTGAAGCTCGATTAGACACAAACTGATTGAAATGATTTGCCGGTGACTTGATCCAACATAAAACAAACTAAAATGTAAGCAGGTGTAATATTTCGTATAATTATTAGGTATTTAGAATGGCGGATTTACTTATCTCCATTGGCTACACACTGTATCACCCATGGTTATGGGATCCTCATACCTACTTCGCTATTATTAAATATAATATTAACATTCTTGCAATCTCTTCTTAAAAAATATAATTATAACATGTAGATTGTACAACTATTACTTCCCCTTACGTCACGGTTAGTGAAGTTATAAAAAAACTTGCGATTAACGAACATCTCTTTCTCGAGTAAAATAATACAGTTTAAAAATAAGAACTCGCTTCTTCTCATTAAACCGACAATTCATTTTAAAAATATTTATTCCACGGTTTAAAAAAAATCCGTCGTTGGACACCACGTTTGACACTAGTCGATACCTGTCAAATGACATTTTACCCAAGATTTTACCCGAGTACATCCACCACCGAGTAGCGACATTACGGGTTTCAATTTTGATGGCGCCTGCGCGAAATAGATTGTTTAGCTGTCATATGACGAAACAAAGGATGTTTCATTTATAGTCAGGCGGTTGATGTATTTGTTGCGATCATGGGTCAAGTTTCGTCAAGCGGAAATCCGTTAGGAAAAGAATAAATTTATTTTTTGGTATTAGAGTATCTCTCTCAACCCATGACAATCAAAATTTTTTGCCGCAAATACATCATTGTCATTTCAAAAAAAAAAAAAAAAATTAAAAGTTTAGAAGAACGAAAATGTATTTGATAAACAATCTTGGCTAAGAGTGCCTCTCTACCTCTCTAACCCAAATTAACCACAGTAAAAAGACTCTTTCCAACTAACCAAAACTAACCCAAACCAACCACAGCTCTTCCAAACTAATCAATAGAAACCAACACTCACCCAAACTAACCAAAACCAACTCAGACTAATCAAGATTAACTCAAACTAACCAAGACTAAGCAAAACTAACCCTACTTAACCAGAGTAAAGAGACATGCGCGCTACGTGCGCTTGTCTCTTCACTACCCCAAACTAACCTAAATCAACTACTGCTAATCCAACCTAATCAAAACTAACCCAAACTAACGAACACTAACTAAAACCAACCCAAACTTGTCAACATTAACCCAGACTAACCAAAACTATCCCGAATTAATCAGAGTGAAAAGACAAGCGCGCGTAGCAAAAATACGTGTTTGACCAACCCTACCTAATACAGAACTAAAATTAACCCAAACTAAAAAACACACGGAACTAATATGTCAATTTAAATAATTTCTATAATATTTTCCATATAAAGAATTCCCGCGAAAAAATTTTACATGTTTAGAGAGAAATTACTAGTCAAATGGAATTATTATGTAATTTTCATCTTCATAACAGATTTCCGATATTCAATACTACAAAAAAAAATTTAAATTTTCCATTAATTAGACATTTTCGGAATAACACCATATTTTATTAAATGAGGAGCTGACATGCAAACACCGATAAACCCACTTTTGTGTTTTTCGAGTAGGGCATGGATTTCCACTAACTTCGACATGCTCTATAGATTTTTAAACAGAGATGCCACGAAAAGCCACTAAATTCACATGAAAAACAGAAAAAAATCATTCCATTCATGCGAAACCAGACAAATCCATGTTTTTTCTTTGTTTTAATATTACTTTTACTTATGTATATTAATATTCTTTCAATTATACTTTGAAAAGGAATTTAATGCCAATACGTTTCTTAAAATTTTAGTTTAGTTTTATTATCAAAATAATTTTTTAAATTATTATATAGGTTCAAATTAAATGTTTTTTAATAACTTTTGAGTAAAGTTCTCATTTTTGTCTACATTTCCAGAAGGATTCGTCATTTTTATTTATAATTTAGAAATAATTTTTAATAAGGAATTTAAGACCATTTCCATAGGGGATCAGGTTTCAAATAGACCATTACATTTGTTTGAAAATATGAAATTTGATCCTCCTTGTGAAAATTTTCCCAAACCATTTCTGTTAAAATTATTTATTAGATGTAAGATATTTTACACATTAACAATTAGAAATAGAGAATTGAAATTTATTAAATCAAAAACAAAAATGCGTAAATTAAGAAACTTGATGCATGTATAGTATAGACGGTAAATAAACTATATGCTAAAATTTAAAAAAATATATAATAAAGTTTAGATTTATCTACTTGTGTCTTGTGGCTACCAAAGTACCCAAACTTGGAGAGGCAAGTTCACTTGAGTCGGTTCCGATACGTTTGCCACACTCTTTGTATTATAACACAAATTGAATGATACGAATTTTTTCGTACGGCGCCGGCGGGACGAATATTAGAAAACCATGTGACGCGGCCTTGAAAGATAACTCTCATAAAACCAAAGAGTATTCACTTCAAAAATTGCAATTTGCATTTATATTGCAATACTATACCAAATTTGATTTTTCTAGACTATAAATTAAAAATGTTTCTTTTGTGTGTGATAAAGTAAAGCAAACAAAATATTTTCTTTTAATAAAGTTTTTCAATGATATTCATATGAATTCAACCGCAAATATCCTTATTTCATTAAGTCCACTTCAAATTATCGATAGTGTAAACGAGTTCTTCATAATTTAACCAGTGAAATAGGTTGTTTATCCGTCAAACGAGTCAAATGAGAGATAAAGAAAATTTGACCCCCAAACATCAAAGGTTCCGACGGTTTCTGTCGCTACTCGGTGGTCGATGTACTCGAATTTTACCATTGATGTAGAAAATACGTCCATGGCACAGATTACTCCTACCAGATGCGAATCTCTTAATAACTTTCCTATACAAAGTTTTCGCGATCTGGTCGTCACGTATAGTGCAGCAAGCCGCTTCGAGCGTAGATTTGGAGAACGGAGTTTTTCAACATTGGCGTCGTTTAATTATGTGGAAATATGAAGTTGGCGAGTTGCGCCATGGATTCTTCTATTTTAAAATATTAAAACATAAAGTATTTTGTGAATACTTTTGAAATGATGTATGAACACTTAAATTTCATAGTAGGAACATACAATGGGTAAATAAATAACTAAAATTAAAAGAAAAATACCTTTATTTGGCTCTACATATATACATTTAAAGGCCGTGAGAGAATGGTTTTAATGAAGAACCACTCCCTGAAAGAGTTTGATTGATCTTCGTTTTCGGCCACAGCGGAATCTAAATAGTAGATCCATAAACGATTTTTTATCATTAACTTTTCAATAGAGCGGTATAAGAATAAACTTAAGTGACAAAATCACAAAATACGTCAATTGAAAGTTCTTATAATATCTAAACTATAGTAAACATAAATAAAATTACTCACTCCCAATTGAATTTATTGAGAAACTTTCATCGATAATCATAGCGGCTGTTGTGGGTGTTTAGTTATTATATTCTGGAGTTGGATCTATAATCAATAAACGTTTTATAGATCAATCAGATTTGATGATACTGCACTTCTCTTTTTAAAATCAATTCTAAAGTTGGTTAACACATTCAAAAAATAATGTTTTGTAATATTAAAATAAACATAATGAAAATATATGTATAATATACACCCAGACACACATATCTTCTTTTTCTATAATAATGTTTCCGTCCAGGGCCTTTTTTACCATTAGGCCCGGGCCTAGGGCCCAATGACAAGTGGGGCCCAAATATGCAACATAAAAAAACTACATAATTATAAGAATATTTTTTTAAATATACATTTGCTCGATAAAAAATCAGGATACTGTTTCGCCATCTTTATAATCTGGATTCCAAAACAAAACTAATCTTTATTAAACAAAAATAACAACTCGACAAAACGTAGCTGATAAAAAAAACGTTTTATTAAAAATATACCAGAACTAAATACAGACAAAGTAAGTGGGTGTGCGAAACAATTTTGACAGTAAAAAAACAGGTACTTACAAAGTTCAACATTTTACAAATTTAAAGTAAACGGCGAAAAAATTAGTAGTTAGTGTATAGTCCCAAATCTGGCTGTATTTACTCTTATGTATCCATACTTTTTTCGAAGAAAAGTGTTAACGTTAACCTCAGTGTATTTCTGCTATTTTAAATATTATTTTATTTTTACTAGTTTATGTTTTGGTTCAATAATTTTTTTTAAATCTTATTTCGTGTTTCTTTTTTAGTTTTTCTAAAATCTGTTATTTTTTATTAAAATTAATGCAAATTTATAAATTATAGAAAAGCTTAATTTAAATCTGAATAAAAAAACTACATTATAATTAATATTTTCAGTTCGAAATCGAAATAAAAAAAAATCAAGTGGGAGCTGAAGTCATATTGGGGCCCGAAAATTTGCTAGGGCTTAGGGCCCAACTCCTTGGAAAATAGGCCCTGCTTCCGTCGGTGTTGGTAGGACATGTTTCTGCTACATTTATGGAGGATGCGTCTAAAATGGCATTTTTATTATGGTGTTTCTTATTATAATTTGTTATTCTATAATTTCATTTATTAAATTTATTAATGATATATAATTAGAAAAAAAAACCGTCGTGATCAGGTACATACCTAATAAAATAAAAATCCTTCTTGATGGTTCTCCGTCGTCGGCGTCGATAGAGGGATCGCATGAGTGATCTGAACTACAAAAAACCGTTGCAATTGCATTTTGAAACAAACGTTTTCTTCCAGATATATTAATGAGCTTCTTTTCAAAATGTTTCTCGCACAAAAGAAAATTATTGATATTTTTTCCAAGTAGATCTTCTCTATGGGAGGCTCTAAGCCAACCTTCATATCTGAAAATAAGTTTAAGCAATTGTTTATGTGAAGTAGATACAAAATTATGTTTAAGGTTTATCATCGAATTTTGTACACACCTGGAACGATCTTTAGGAAAATTAAAAAACGAATACTCGCCTCCAGTTCTGGAAGAACAACACCGGTCTACACACTTTAACCAGGCATTTTACATAAAATAATGCAACTAACATATATAAAAAAGCATATAGTTAATTAAAATTACACTACAACTTAGTACAATCACAATTTAAAACATAAAGTCACACAACAAAACTGCTGTAATAACATTTACCCGCTAACTATTTAACTGAGACGATCGCACACGCTAGCATCATCAATGAATGTACTAACATTCGACGCCGGATTAAATACGATGGCCGCTGCCACTTTAAGAATTCTCTAAATCGGGTCACCGTCGGAAGCGTAAGATTCGCATCTGGTAGGAGTGTAGGAGTAATCTGTGTCCATGGTGTAACGAGAGATGCCAAGCTATGACGTAACGGCAAATTATGGTTGTACAAATTTTGTGATACAGCACATTTATATTTTAAAAAGTAATTAAACACTCTTTTTAAGGTTTTGTATTTTCCTTCAAATTCCATTTGTTCCTGGCGTTTCAGTTTAAAGGGATAGTTTCCAACAATATTAATTGGTCCATAGAAAATAAAGTCTTATTTTACGCCATGGCCATATGAAGTCGTCAAGTTCTTTCTTAAGAAATTTCATTTTATATTAATTTATTGCTTGGTCAAATTTCGACAATACGGCCAATATACTAGGTATCATCGTAAAAAACACCAGCATAGTACTCTTCTTGTGTTATGGTATTACAAGTGAGTTTCTGTTAACTCAACATCTGAAAATTATTCATTTTCAAATTCACTTAACGGTCCAACTGTGGTAAAATCTTCAGAACTTCCCTCACTGCTTCTGCCTCTATTTTTCTCTTAGAATTTTAATTTTTGGTTCGTTTTTTTTTTTGTTTGGCAGTTTTTTTCAGAAGTTCTACATTTGCTTGAGGTACTTAGTGACTTACATCTGATTATCTGATAAATCTATCACTAGAGAGCCTACCATGATGCTTTTAAGAAAATACGAACATAAAGTACTTTTTCGTACTACCATTGTCTTTTTATTTACGCACATTTTTAGCAGAGAAGTATCGATAATATCGCTTTCCGAGTCGACTTCCATGTTTTTTTTTTTCACTAAAATTACGAACAGTTAAACTATCAATATCTTTTTATACAGGGTGGATTCGAGTCTCTGGATGAGGAACTCGAGAACCATAAGAGATACAGTGCCGTCCATCAAATTAGGGTAAAATTGCGCATTTAGATGCCTAACAATATATCGTTTAGAAAGTTTCAAAATTCCGAATATTTTCGGATATATCCGGAAAAAACCGAAATATTGAAAAATCGCTTTATTTTTCTCCTGAGCTTATTGAAAAACGGATTTCAAATTGAATTGCACTTTTGCATTGCCACTTTTTCAGCTCTATCCAATGGTGGTATTCAGTTTGAAAGGTGTTAAAAATATGAATATGTGTTTTTATTTATTTTTTGTTTTTTTTTTAATTTTATATTTATTTATTTTAAGTTATTTATTTTGCTTTGGGGTAAAAAATAAATGAACTTGTTTATTTAATATTACTATTGGAAAGAAGGCTCGGTATTAGATGGAAAAGATACAGTGGATGATGCATGTAGTTCACCTTCAAGTCCTAGATTAACTCCCAACTCACTTATTTCACACAATGCGTCATCTTTGGCTTTTTCTACAACTATTTTTATGCTTTTGATTGTTTTTGTTGTTGTTTTCATAATATTTACTCCATGGCGAGTACCTATTTCATTTTTCGCGCGGAAAAATAAAATTGTT
This sequence comes from Pissodes strobi, assembly GCA_016904865.1. Lineage (NCBI taxonomy): Eukaryota > Metazoa > Arthropoda > Insecta > Coleoptera > Curculionidae > Pissodes > Pissodes strobi. Next base: position 10,855 of record JAEQML010066179.1, read on the forward strand.
ACCTACCGTTCAAATGCGTATAAATTATATTTTAAACGTCAAAACCGTACTAACAAAATCTCAATATAAACTCAAACGTCATTGACAACCATCACCAAATACCTAATTAGCCTAATAGACAATGGAATGGCGCGCAAACTGCAATAATGCTTACTTGCCTACAGCAAAACAAATAAACACCCTGCTCAGCAGCCAACAGGGCCGGTTGGCTGCCGAGGCCCTTGCGTTACGGGGTTCTTGACTATGGCTTTTAACAAAACTTGCCGATCGCCTGCTAAATTCCAAGCGACTGCCGCTGACTGCTACTGATTTGATAGGGAATGCCTTAGGACTGCTGCGACTGCGAAAGAATGCCCAGCGACTACCAGTGAATGTTAAGACGACTGCCCATGACTGCCACTAATTACTAGTTGACTGCCCTGGGACTACTTGCGACTCCCAAGAAAATGTACATGTAATGCCAGTAGTGAAAGACCCCTTGGTCCAAACCCATCTGAGTCAAGAAAGTTTTATCGTTGGAAAAAAAAAATTTCTAAGCTCAAATCCTGCCAATTTTAAAATAATGGAAATTTCCTGGCAAACCTCACTTGCCTCTGTAAGTGTTGATGACCCCGAAATTAAATCATCCACTTAAAAATCCGCATTAATCATTCTAGAAGCATTCGGATGTTTTCCATTACTATTCAAAGCCGGCTGTTTTAAACACCGAACTGCTAAAAAAGGGCTAGAAGTCATTTCAAAAACTACCGTTTTTAAATCGTATATCTGTACCTCCTCTGACGGATCCCTTCTCCAAAGAATCCTTTAATATGACGGTTGATCTTCCTTTACCCAAATTTGCCTATACATTTTTGTAATATCTGCGCAAAATGCCACCTTATTCTCTCTAAACCGCAATAAAATTGACAGCAAATTATCCTGAATTTTAGGACCAACATATTGTAAATCATTGATGGATACCCCACTATCTGAACGTGCCGATCCATCATACACAACTCTCAATTTTGTTGTGGAGCTACTCTCCTTAATCACCCCGTGATGTGGCAGAAAAAAATGATACTTGATCTGGCTGAATATTACTAACCTTAATCATATGACCCACATTTTCATATTCAGCCACGTAATCACAGTATTGTTTTCGCAATGACTCACTTTTTTGAAACCTTCTTTCCAATGAAAATAACCTTTGCAACGCCATTTGCCTCGAATCCCAAAGCTTTTCTACAGAATCGTTAAAAGGAATGGATACCACAAAACGACCATCCTTATCCCGCGAAGTTGTAGAAACAAACAAGTTTTCACATATTGCTTCCTCTGAAGACAAATCCTCCAATGTTGCCAAACCAGGTTCCTCCCACTGCCACAATTTTTGAAGTTTAGTTTGCACGTCCGAATCCACAATTAAATTACACAAAGTTTTACGTCTCTTCTTACAGAATGTATTATTTTGTACATCCCCAGAAACAATCCAGACCAAAGATGTATTCTGAAGACTTGGCATCCCACTGCCCAATGATATTTGACCAACTTGCAAAAGTTTTCCAATAATCCAGCCTCAATAAGCATATCCACCTCCTCAGGTATATAAAAAGTTGGATTTGCCAGCTGAATATTACTTGGTATATTAAGTGATCTTTAATTTATTTCGTAAAGAGGAAGCTCCTCACTAATCTTGGATATTATCAAGCATGACATTAAAGCCTTAAAATCACCCACAGTTGATAAAAATTCAACGTCACATCTTCTATTAACTCTACTGGCACCTTGACTTATCCCTACCACAGAGACATCCACTGATTTAGCCTGCAAGCCTAGCTTATGGTACATATCCTCTGAAATGAAATTACTCATAGAGCCTGAATCCAACAGCGCCCTACACTCAAGAGTCGCACCAGAAACATCCTTGATCTTGACCACTGCTGTCGAGAGTAACACCTGTACTCGAAAACCACAATTTGGATCCCTACTCATTGATATCGTCATTGTCTTTTCTGTGCTCCCACTAGCATCAATTTCTCTACCACCTTTATCTTCTGGAGTCTTACCAGGCTCTGAAAAGACCCTGGAATAGTGCAATAATGTATGATGGGTCAAACCACACTTTTTACATTTAGGGGCGTCACATTTTGGGCTAAAATGATTTGAAGAAAAGCAACACATGCATAGCCTATTTCTTTTTACCATAGTTACTCGTGAAGAAACTGGTAAACTCATTTTTTTTTACAATTTATAAGTTCATGAGTATCCTTACACACAATACATTTTTTACCTACACTTATAAATGATTTTTGTTCATTCCTTGGCTTACGCCAATGGCCTGAACCATTATGATCTCTATCCACAGCCTTTCCCCTAGAATGCTCCAACGTTTCCAAAAGATCAGCCTTACCCTTTATAAATTCTTGAAAATCCTTTAATAATGGTGTTTCATTCTTTACTTTCGCACTCTCCCACTCCTTAAGACTCACCCGGTCTAATTTAGTTGCTAAATGAAAAATAATCAGATCATCCCAGAATTGCATCGGTCTACCCAAGTTTTCCAAAGCTCGCAAATGCTATGAAACTGTATCACACAAGTTCCTCAAACCCCCAGAAGATTCATTTGTTAAAGCAAAAATGTCAAAAATACTTGAAATATGGTTTTGAATCAATATTCATTTATTGTCGAATCTTTTACAAAGTGAATCCCAAGCTATAATATAGTTCGTCGCACTGGACTCGATAACTTGCTTGGCAGAACCCGTTAATTGTGCCCTTAAATAATGAAATTTTTGCAGTTCACTAATACCTTCATTTTTATGAATTAAGCTTTCAAATGTGTTCTTAAATTTCAACCACTTATTATATGACCCATTAAAGGTTGGAATATTAATTAAAGGTAGCTTAACCGCATTTCATAAGTTTCCTGACCCATTTATATTTAAGTTATCCCCGATATTAGTGTTTAAAGGTGTCCCTTGAGAATAGGCAATATTATGATTATTTACGATCTTTTTTGCCTTACTTACTATCTGAAAATAATAATTTTCAAAAGCCTCCCTTTCACTAAGCCTTTGTTCAAAATCTTCCTCATTAGAGTTAACCTCTATCTGATTTTGATATTCCTCAAATTCACTTAAAATCTCCATAGTTTTATTTAACCTAGTTTCCAACTCAAGACAAATTGCTTCATCTAAAATTTCATTCTCCCCTAAATTTGAAAGTTTACTCACGACATCTGCCAAGTATTTTTTGAAAAGAGTGACTCACCCCTTCACAGCCCCTGTTTTTTTAATTAACACTTTGATCTCTTCTTCCATTGTACAATACTAGAGGGTAGAGAGATTATACTCTAAATACAAGAACAAATGTACCAAAAATAATTAGAGACCACAGTAAATTCAACTCCTTAACCTGTTACCTGATCTTTACTTAATATCAACTGTCGCTCGCACTCCACACTACGAAACGGTATCCAATTAAATTCACTTTCAACAATTTCGCCACCACGAAAAGGCCACAGCGCGTATAAACATCCACAGTTTTACGCTGACTCACTGTGTTTTACCTTTCCACAATCGGTGAAATGTATCCAAAATTAATTTATCCAAAGTCCGTAACAGTCACCCACGGTCTATATTATAGCTCTCAATCAAAATTTGGAAAATTCACACTTGGATTTTACAACACAAAATTCATGTTCCAGACTCTTCAAACGGTGTTTACCACTAATCCGTATCACAAATAACCATCCGATATCGAAGGACCAAAATGTTGTGTAACAAAAACGACTCAAATATATCTTAATCGTTATTTTATTACACGAAGAAACAAATTAAAAATTGCTGGTTCAGTACGGTACACACGTTATAATATTTTAGGCTATATCGGACTACCCCACTGATCTATAGATCAGTGGACTACCCTTATACTTCTACAACTGACATCGACTTAGTTTCGACTACTTGCCCTATATCTTTTTACGCCGGCAGGGTCAAAAATGTGCCTTCGCTGGGCGACACTTAAATTTTATGATAACTTAGATAAACATTCTTTGTCCTAAAGAACGTAGATTCTTAGTTTTGTCTTTGTTTATTTGGCACTGTGGCCTGAAAATTTGATACTCTAAAATAAAGATTGGATTGCAACAATTTTGCTTTTCCTTGCCTTAACACTAATAATTAAGAGCACGTTTTTAGATAATTGGAAAAATTAATTAAGTGTCTATTTTCTTTCTTGATTTATCAAGTCAGAACATTAGACGATATTTTAGAAATTGACTGGAAAGTGTTATTTTTCTGAAACGAGTGATGCATAATTCGTGTAGGCATTGGTTGGTTAAGTCTTGAAATGGGGAATATCCTAACGTGTTTTGATGCGGAAAGAATCATTCGATTTCACACTTCAGAAATCAACCATGTTGATTCGCAGCGAGTGGTCTAGTTGAAACTGTTTTTAAAATACCCATGTGGGTAACGGTAACGCATTTGGGAGTCTGAGGCAGTACCAAACATCTATTTTCCTAATCATATTCCTCAACCTGAAAATTTAAACAAGGCAAGTGATAGAGATACACTTAATAACGAAGGAAGTTATATCAAAGAATATTCTACTACGTAGTAGAATATTCTTTGGTTATATGCAACAAGAGCAATAATGGAGTAAGGAAATGGTGTTGAAACTATAGGAAAGAGGGTATAATGACTGTAATAATGTAAAAACCTTAATGTTGATCGTAATTTCTAGCGAAGGTGATTAAAAAATTCGGATTTTCGTAGTACGGTCGTATTGGTCGAGCTATACATTAGTAGATAAATATTATGGGGTGTGCAATAGAAATCTTTTGACATGAAAACAAAAATATATTTATTTAAACGGCAGCACAAATACCAAACTCCGCAACATCTTCCACGGCATCTTCACCGGCTTTCTTCAATTGTTCGACGAAACAATCTTCCAAATTAGGAAGCAGGTCGGAAATCAGCGCGGTGGCCTTAGCGACGTCTTCGACTATATGTTGCGGTGCCGCTTTGGTATCTGATGCAATCTCTTCGATAATTTTCGCGTAACATTTGGCTTGTTTCCACGCGTTTCCGCCGCAATCGTCAATGTCCGAGTCTATCGTGTTGAGGTCTTCTTCGATTTTCTTGGCATTGTTGAGCGCATCATCGACCAAACTCTGGGCTTTCGCGATTTGCTGATTGAAACAATCCACCAGGTTAACAACGAGATTGTCTGGCGTGCTCGAGAAAGCATCCACGTAGCTTTGGCATTGGGATACATCGAAACCTGCAAAAGTGTATCGTGCTGAATAAAATATTTTTAATGAAATTGGGCGCAAACTGATAATGATGAAAACAAGCTTTTAAAGAGTCGCTTTGTTTCTTTTTGTGGCATCTTTATTTTCGGTCAAATATTGATAATGTTCGCTCAAGTTTTAAAGCAATTATTATTTATTCATTTAGACTAATATTGGCAACATCGCCTTTACTAATGTTTTTTATTCGTTCACATATAACCTCTCGAAATGCAAATTTCACGTATTAGTATTTAGTGACTAGGTTTGCTTCTTTTTTAATGTGACTAATGAACAGAAAAAAATACTGTTGGGCCAAAAATTCGGATATTTGTAGTTGCTTCGTAGATACTCGAGAGGCAAAACTAAATTCACATTTCCATGATCATGATAGCCCTTAGACGAAGCACTGTTTATTAAACCCTAAGGGAATAATAAAGTGAAAAAGAAGGAAATTTAAGATTTTTTCTTAAAATTTGTTAGAACAATCTAAATATCCAAAATCATATTATTTGGCCTTGAATTACGCAACGTTGTTAAGATTGTCTGCCAGAATTCGCATATTTTAATTAAACTGGGCCACATTTGAATAATTTGTCTTCCTCGGAAAAAATTGCTGAGTAGAGCATCGTCTATAAATAAATCCAGAAAAAAAATTTATCTAACCGCTTGCTTCCGCTGCAGCTACCAGATTGTCCAACTTCTCACGTAACGGCACCAAGGTCTCGTCTAATTCCGCCTTTGCTTTATCCTCTAACTCGGTCGCTTTAGCTTGAACGGTATCCATAGCTGAATTGAGAGCATCTTGAGCATCAGTTAGCGCCTTATCGACTGCATCCATTAGTTCATGAAATGCCTTTTTAGCCTCATCTTTACTGGAGGCTTGTACAGACACAGACTGGAAAGTATTTTTGATATTATACATATTATAATACATTATACGAAAACTTAATTTTATTTTCTTTTTCTATTTCAATTATTGTAAGTTTTATGTGGAAAGCATTGAATTTTTTAAGGAAGATTTCTAATCGGTTTTTAGGCACCGCAGTGATACAATCGTCAACATATATAATATTATAACCAATATCCAAAATAAATTAAAATATGAAAATAATAAAGCTGCAAAAAGCTGTAAAAGGCTAGAAATTTCTCAAAATAAAATTCTGATCTAAAATTTTTAAAAGCAAATAAAACTAATATGAGAGTAGTTGCTATAAACTCAAAGGAATATGACGGAAAAAAAATGGAAAATCTTCTAAACGACAAAGTATCAATGAGTAAATAAAATTAAATCCCACAAATCAGCACCAAAAAATAAACAAGAGTTAATAAACACTTGAGGCAAAAAAGGTTTATATCTCTCGAATCCAAATATAGCAAAAAATTAAAATGCAAAACCACCAAAAATTTACGAAACCAATAGAATCATCAATTACCATTTGATCTATTATTAATATTCTAAAATAAAATTTCTTAGCAACAATATTCAATAAAATAAATATTTTATAGAAGATTCAAGAAATGTCAAGGAAAAAATTAAAAACTTAATCATATCCACAGAATAGGTATATATACCTACTAATTGCCCTACGCCTCTTGGATTAGCAGACAGGAACATAAAACTAACCCAGGGTACAGAAAACGAGCCATTAATATTAATAATTTTATAGATAGAATATTCAAAGCCAGAATAAATACATTTTGTACCTAATTCAACCGAAAATCGGCCCATATCATCGAACGAAAACAACGTGACGTGGATACATAATAATAATAATTCGACGTTTCGAATTTACAAACAAATTACGTCATCTTAAAAAGCTTAAAAAATTATAAAATATAGCTCCAAAATATGCTGCCGTAAGCTACTTGGCATTAGAATAGTATTAATCGTAAGAAACCCATTATATCCCGTTATACTCATTAGAGGCATTTTAAGATCCTTTACAGGCTGACTATATCAAAATCGGCCTCTCCTATTGGTCGATCCATCTCGTATTACAATATGTCTTCGTGATGCAATCGATTTGTCCCAAGAGCTCTCGTGGTGTAGAGGTTTCGATAGTTGGGTCCGACTTGGACGGCACGAGTTCAAACCCCGTCGCTTTTTTTAGGATTATGTTTCTAAACAGTTTTTCTTGATTTTGGGTATGTCTTGGGTTAGTTTGGGTTAGCAGCTGGTTAGTTTCTTTTTTTTGAGCCCCCGTAGCGAGCGTAGCGAGCGGAGGGTCATGCGGATCGACCAATAGGAGAGGCCGATTTTGATATAGTCGCCTGTAAAGGATCTTTAAATGCTCATTAGAGTACACCCAAAGACAATTCACAGGGAACTGTGCGCGTCACTTCCGGTCCTGCCGTTGAGGGACGAACACGTTGGAAACGGATTACATAATTCAGCACGGGTAGTGGAAGTTTTTTGCTTAGAAAACGTGTTCTAATCCTTTAGGGGGAGTCCGGATAGTCGTGCCGACGAGAAGGTGTAAGGGGTGGGACGCGTAGTGGAGGGTGATTCCTACTAGGGCTCCAGGGCATATCTCGGTGCGTGGTAGCGTGGCCTGGAGGCGGTCGGGGGTATTTCCTGCGGGGATTTGGACTTTGGAGTCTCTGACAGAAAGTGGTTATACCTGCAGTGCGCGAAACCTCCTTATATCACAGCTCAGCCGTGCCTCAATATATCATTGTGTTTATAAAATTTAAACATTTGTGTATAAGTCTGGAATCATCAGGGGCATATGCTCGTCATACTGATGGTTCCTTCAAATATGCCCCTCACACTGGAATAACGTGTAACTTATGCAAGAGGGTCGCCTTGCCTCTAATTAAGCGCCGGAAGAGGGGTGCGCTGACAAATTGCCCGAGAGGGCAGAAGTCACCCCCTTTTGTCTTTAAGACAAAAGGTCATCAAACAAACAAACAACAACTGTGCGCGCCAAAAAATATTTCTATGGTGTACCAAAGACAATACATGGATTGTCTTTGGTACACCATAGAAAATATTTTTTGGCGCCATCTAGCAATCGGTAGATAATTATACATTTAAAGGACAATAGTTTGGATAGTTGTCCATAGATGGCAACCCAATATTCCAGCGAAATTGACAACCTATCGATTTTTCGCGAACTTTATACAACCGCTACGTAGGTTATGCTGTCTATTTGATACACGAAAGTGAATAATCTTGCCAAAATAATAGTTTTTGTATTACGATAGTGCGTATCTTGTATTTTTAGCTTGTACTAAGTGTGACTGAGCTATTCTAAGTGTTGTTCGAATATATCAAACAGTTTCTGAATATGGTAAGTATAAATTACTTACTGGTACTCATTTGAGTGCAATGGGCTAATACGTTACTTTTACATTTCATTCCTACTTGCTATTCCAACTAAGTCAGTGTGTTTATTTTCTAGTTTTCAATGAAGTCTGAGGATTTTCCCGAAATTCCTACAACAAATTTCTGTGGTAGGAAAAGATGCCAACATTTGCAACCTGCTTTGGAAGAAGTTGCTTCATCTAGTACTAGTTGACATTGTGATTATTCCCCCGAATGTTGATTCACAGACAGATGAAGAAGATTTTGGCGAAAATAATACTCCAGAAGAGTTACTGATGCCTCAAGATGTCGCTAGCGAAATCGAACTTTGGCAGATTAGTAGCAGTGAAAGCGAAGACAGTGATGATGAGTTCAATTTACCTTTGTCAGCTGTACGGCAGAATATTTTGCGTTCAACTCCAAATCCTCCGCCATCCAAGAAACAAAAACTGCCGGAACCTAAATGGACTAAAACTTTTGTAGACACCAGTAGTCTATTGAAAAGCGATTTAGAAAACCACAATCCAGTTGAAATATTTCAGAAATTATTTGATGATGAAATATATGATCATATTGTTTCCCAAACTAATTTATATTCGTCACAAAATAATAGACATGATTTTTTTGTCTCGAAAGCAGACATAAAACTATTTGTTGGAGTACTATTATTGGAGTCTTGATGAAGATTTAGGCGTTTCTGTGGTATCAAATGCTATGTCCAGGAAATCAAGAGATACATTCATTTAGCCAATAATGACAATTTAGATAAAAAAGACAAAATGGCGAAACT
>JAEQML010066180.1:0-20229 GCA_016904865.1 Pissodes strobi
GACTAACATTCGCCTTAGGTCTGCTTATATATAATCTCAAATCTATCACGAATATTCGGGAAGTATTCCGAGGCCACTCTATATGATCTCGACGAGGCCATCGAGATAATTCCAGTCCAGCGATCCTGAAACTTCGCGACCGGCCGGACCATGAGTCATACAGACAAAGAAGCGAGGGGCACGGCGCGGCGGCGGCGGCTAGTTCTATAGGGTAGCACAAAAACGTTCGGATGGTTGTTAGTCGTGACAATATAAAATTTGATTCTTTTCTGGGCGAATTATGTTTTTTGTGCAAGCAAAACTTTTTATGAAGAATAATTTTTTTTTGCTAAAATCGATAACAAAAAAGTTTTCCATATGTTAACTAAAATTACACACACGCTGTATAATTAAAAAAATAAAAATAAAAATTTAAAAAAACAATAAAAAAAATTAAAACATAATCATATTAATAACGCCAATACCATCTGAAAACCGATAAAAAAAAATTAAAGTTCGTATTTAAAAAAAAAAGTTAATGATGATCCCTTGAAGACGAAACGTCGGACCTCAAACTGGATACCATCATTGGATAGAGCGGAAAAAGTGGCAATGCAATGGTGCAATTCAATTTAAAATCCGTTTTTAAATAAGCCCAGGAAAAAAATAGAACGATTTTTCAAAATTTCGGTTTTATCCGGATATCTCCGGTATTACTCGGAATTTTAAAACGTTCTAAACGGCATATTGTTAGGGACCTAAATGCGCAATTTTGAACTAATTTGACCGACACTGTATCTCTTACGGTTTTCGAGTTCCCCATACATAGACACGAATTCGCGAGCCACCCTATACATTGGTATGAGATTCATTAGATCCCTTGTACTTCCTACGAACCAACTGAGAAATCAATAATATAAAAAGACAAGTCAGTGTCAGTATCCGTTCCCTAATAAAAAGTGGCTTACAATGGTCAACAAAACCTGCCCCACACAAAAATCTTACAGCCCGCTTCTGCAATACAAAAACTGACTGCAAGAGATAGAGGCTAGCAAACCCCCAAACTTTGATCCCATACCTTAGATGTGATTCAACTAATACAAAATAAAAATTTTTTTGCTGATTTTGAGTCTAGTTCGTTGCGAACCAATCTAACAGCATAACAGGCAGAGGCCAACTTTTTTTTTAATGTCGCAATATGTAAATCATACTTTAGGGCAAAATCAATACAAACATTCAAAAAATTGGTACAGTCTTTATTTAAAATTTGTTCCCCATTTAATGAAGGGCTTGAAATAGCTCCACGAAATGTAATCAGGTTAGTCTTATTGATATTAAATGTAAGCTTGTTTGCATTACAGCACCTTTTATATCAGGCCTATATCCTTATGAATTGTCTCTTCTAAAATGGTGTTATTTGTTCCTAGCCACAATATTGCGGTGTCATCAGCAAACAATGTAATAAATCCATTAATGCTGATGAAAGCTAGGTCATTTATATATACAAGGAACAATAAGGGACCACTCACTGACCCCTGTGGCACCCCAGAATCAATGCTGTGCACAGATGAAACCTTGTGTCTCCCACTTACTACTTGTTTTCTTCTCATTAGAAATGACTCAAGACATTTAAGAGCATATCCTCTAAAATCATAACAGGACAGCTTCTGCAACAGTATTCCGCGATCCACACAGTCAAATGCCGTAGAAAAATCGCAAAACACTGCCGTAGCCAACTGTCCCTCATTGAGACTTAAGTACAGTCTTTCCAAAAGATTGAATATTGCATCGCTAGTACTATTCTTATCCCTAAAGCCAAATTGATTTTTATTTAGTAATTTATGTTTTTCTAGAAAAGAAGTCATCCTATTTTTCACGATTTTTTCAACAATTTTCGAGAGTGTTGGAAGCATTGAAACGGGTCGAAAGCATGATGGATCAGTGGAGTTAACTCCCTTAAAGAGTGGTTTTACAAAAGCCGTATGCAAGCTTTCAGGAAAGATACCCTTATCAAAAGAGATATTTATACTCTCACAGAGTCCTGTAATCAGGAAGATTATTAAATAGTCTCAAAGAAATACCATCAATACCAGCTGAATTTTTATTTCTCATTTTTCCCAGAATACTCTTAATTTCCTGGACGTCTGTATGGTAGAGGCAAAAGGACTCGCTCACAGAAATGTTTTTTAAATAGGACATTGGATCAATATTAGTACTTATATTTTGACCCAATGTCTCTGCAATTGTACAATAATAGTTATTAAGAGTAGTAGGATCCATGTCTGCTTCACAACCACTTTTATTATTACAGCTTCCACTTGAATCATTAACTATCTGCCAAATTGCTTTTGATTTATATTTTGAATTAAAAATTTTATTGTAATAGAATGCTTTTTTAGCTGATAGGATCACGTTTCGGTATATAGATTTATATTTGCTAAATACTGCTACAATAAAGTAATATATTTTGAGTATATAAGTGGGGCTGAGCCGAGCATGTCGCGCGAAATAAGATTAAGTGGACAAAGAGTATCATGCAATAGAAACCACAAGTGTGGGCCATGTTAAGATGGCGAAATGGCATACAGAGACAAGCAGGAAACATCTGGATACTCGCAGCACAGTGTAGATAGATCTACATAGAAACAAATGGAAGAGGCCTATATCCAGAAGTGGATTCTAATAGGCTGAAGATGAAAAAGAATAATTATTGTACACGAATAATCCTTGATTTTTCTGAGAATGCTGTCTTCCAAACCGAGTTCAGTAATTCGTAGGATAACTAGGTCATATCCCATTTAAATACACACAATTTACTATCATTTAGCATACTGTATAGTATACTTTATATCGAACTTTACGCATACATAAAGTATAAGTGGTTCTCTCGGCCTCGGTTGTTGACCTGGGCATCTCTGATCATTTGGGACAGCGGGTGGAGTTTGAAGTGGCGGTTATACCTAGTAACCTTGAATTGGAGAGGAAGGTATGTAGACCTATTACAATGTCAGTGTGTGTGTCTTTGGAGTCATGGTATTTTCTGAACTGTTATGAAATGGATGCTGGTCTTGAACGTTTTTGAGAGGGCCTACCTAAAGTCATTCCCAGAAAAAAAAACTTATTTGGTAAGATCCGACCAAAATGGGAATATTAGCTGGTTTAATGATAGTTTGAAAGCTATGCGTGAACATTTAAATTCACTTCGTGAACTAACCAGGCAGTACGGTCAACCAGAATTCTCACAGGAATACAAAAAGCATAGGAAAAAATATCAAAATGCCATCAATGAGGGTAAGAAAAACGCAAATGACCATCTTATTAACTCCTCTGTAAAGGGCGCTTTAGACGATGACTTTTTTCATGCATCTAGCGCAACTATGACGCATGCGTCTCTGCATGCGCTTTTTAAAGCGCACCAATCGTTTGCGTCAAAGGGCAAAAAGACGCAGTGTTTCCCAAGACTTCTGGGAATTTGGTTGCGTTATCTTTTACGTCTTCGCATTTTTTTACGTCAAATGGACTGGAGCAATGATAGAACTATTGAGAGAAGACCCTAATAATTATAAAAACCGGATTATACGCAATTATGCTGTTCCGGAATTATGTACAAAATACAGTATAACACCAAAGCAAATCTTGAACAAAATTAAGAGCTTGAGGTCATTTTTCCATATAGAACATACAAAAGTCACTAAGAAGAAAAGTGGAAGTCGCAGGTAGACGGAGCCTATAATATCATGTTGGGGGCTTTTGGGGTAGTAATTTGCTTACAAATTAAGAAGCTTAAATAACCAACGTTTACAAGTTGTAGCCAAGTTTGAAATTAACAAAATTCAATTTGATGTGGAAATACAAAATTTAAATAAGCAACCAAACCCCACTATTGTGCGTTCAAGTGATACTCCGAGACCAGATAATAGCCGCTCTGGATCTTCAACTACTAATTCTAGTTATGAATTGCCAATTACACCAGAAATGCTCAGCCCAAAATTAGAAATGCTTTCAAATCATAGTACTACAAATTCCAACCAGAATTCTGCGCTAATACAACTACACAATGTTCAACAACTCGACCCTAACATGGCAGAGTTTTTAAAGTTTGATACACAATTATTTTTGAACTAAAGTTTGTTATTTTGTTTATTAAAATAATACTTTGATGTTAAATTAGATTATGTTTCTGGTTTCTCCAATAAAGTTTATTTTTTCTAATTGGAACTACACACTTCAGGTATAATTAGTGAAATAATTGAATCAGAAATTTTAAACGTATGCATTAAACTCCTATATGAATCTCCAGATGCTAAATATCTCAAACAAACTGCCAGTCTTACTTTTTCAGGAATAGCTTTCCTCATATTGGTACCTATTTGTTTTTATAATAATTGGCCCAACCATTCAACAGTTCCTCAAAATCGGTTGAAGACATCCTTGTGAAGTTTCGAAATAACCAACCGCCATCTAGCTGCATTTTCTTTATAAAGGAATGGCTATACTTCTTTTTCAGAAATTCCCGTATCCAACACTTGCGTTTATTACGTTGTTTATTTCTCGCTATTATGATAAACGCAGCACACAGACCTCCAAACTTCAAAACATCCATGTTCAAATGTGCAAGAAGCACCGATATCAATTTTAAGTGTAAATGATATGTTGCACGATATAAAGAGGCAACGGTTTTTTGCGCTATATTGCATGCGCTGCTACACGAAATGCCGCATGCGCTAACGCACGAATAAAGGCACCGTCTAAACCGCCCTTAAATCGATCTAAGTGCATGTGGTCCCTTAATTAATTAACATAGAAATATTTCTCAAAAAAATAATGAACAATGTCAAATATCACCTAATGAATTGAATGCTTTTTTTGTCAACATTGTCACAACTTAATTAAAGATATTCCAAAAACCCAGGTAAACCCTGTGGAACTCTGAGAGACGTCCCTCTGCCTGACCATTCCTTTTTCCTTTTGGGGAAGTTACTTTTAATGAGGTTAGGGACATAATTAGCGGTCTTGAAAGTATAAGAGCCGCTGATGTATATGGTCTGAGCACGAAATTGCTGAAGTCGGTCATGAATGTGGTTGTCATTCCTTTAACCAAGCTGATAAACTGTTGCCTTCGTGAAGGCACATTTCCCAAAGTCCTCCAACGTGCGTTAGTAACACAAGAAAGGAAATCAACAATTACCTGAAAATTACAGGCCTATTTCTATTTTGCCAGTGCTTTCAAAGATTTTTGAAAAGTGTATGGCTATTTTTTGAACATAATAACTTGCTTACAGATTGTCAGTTTGGTTTCAGGAAGGACAGAAATACAACTTTGGGCATAGTTGACTTGGTGTCTTGTGTGCTGGAGTCATTTGATGAGATAGAGTATACTGCTTCCCTCTTCTGCGACCTTAGTAAGACTCTCGACTGCGTCGATCATGTCATTCTCATCCAGAAGCTACGAGATTATAATTTTGACAATGATAGTTTGACCTTATTGACCTCATATCTGTCTGAAAGAACCCAGGCAGTGAGGGTGCAAGGCGTGAAATCGGTGGAGAGTGATATTACTATTGGGGGTCCCACAGGGCTCTATTCTGGACCCAATTCTCTTCTTAAACGACCTACCGTTGGTGTATCCAAATGCTAAGTTCACACTCTTTGCCGATGACACAACAATTTACACTTAGTGATGTTGTAGGAGGATCTGTAGTTGTAGAGGGAGCAGGTTGAGCTCTCGTTTGCATCAAATATGCTACTTTTGAATCATGATAAGACTGAAAGATTGGTGATTTCATTGAGAGAAATGGGTAATGTGAATGATGTTCAGTAGGTCAGGTTCCTGGGTGTCTGGCTTGATCCAAGACTGGTTTGGGATGTCCACATTAATCATGTGACATCTAGATTGGCAAAATGTTTATATATGCTTTGTAGCATCTCGAGTTCTGTGTCCCTGAATACTCTAAGAACAGCACACTTCCGCCTGTTTCATTCCACCATAGCCTACTCTATTCTCTCGAAGAGTTTTTGGTTTGCAGAGAAGGGCTGTTAGAGTTATAAATGGATTAGGCTATAGTGATGACTGCAGGGATATTTTCCGGCAGCTTCATATAATGACACTGCCATCTGTCTATATTTTGGATTGCCTGCTTTAACTTAAAAATAATGAACATCAATACAGATCCAACGGTGACATCCACTCACATGACACTCGATATAGGAATGACCTAATGTCAGGGTATTATAGACTAAAAAGGTGTCAGGATGGCCCTAGGTACCTGGCCATTAAATTTTTTAATAAACTTCCCACTAACCTAAGGGACTTACCATCAAGCCAATTTGTTACAGGTGGAAATTATCCTATTTAAAAAGGTCATTTTAGGAAGGAATATTGATTGGTCAATCATCTCTATTGTATTTTCTCGATAAGTTCGTATCTGTCTAAGTTTCTGACAAATACTGCTTGTCAGAAACCTAGACAGATACGAACTTATCGAGAAAATACAATAGAGATGATTGACCAATCAATATTCCTTCCTAAAATGACCTTTATAATTGACATTTAAGGATTTTTAGTTGAATGTCAGCCGATAGTGTTGACGTGTTTACAGATTTGTTTCTGCTACTTGATCCAGTAGGAGGAGAGAAAACAGAAGAAAACTGTTGTTGTGGATTTTGTAAGGCTTTTGTTTATTCATTAGCCAAAGAAAATTCCTTGGGTTGAGAGGTAGTCCTCAAGTAGTATTTTATTTCGTAAATGAAGTAGACTGGAAGTCGTTTGAGACTCTCGAGGGAAGGCCATTTGCGTGTCAAGAAATTTCTAGCAACCGCCGTAATGGCAATATAGGCCAGGAAGGTTTTGGTAAACCCCTAGTTATGGGGTTTTTTGGAGCTGGTTTTTAGTACCTGAATTCTACGGCGGAATTCCGGTAGCGCATTGTTGCGGGGTTCTGTGGCTGTTTCCCTGTAGGGTAGGAAGAGCCACTGTTACCTGGAACCTGTTTAATCTGGACTGTTTGACATACAGAGAAGGATGATGGCGTTCCTCAAGATAAGTCTAATTTTATACATGTTATCACGTTTAGACAGCACTATTGTGCCAGAAATATTTACTACTTAGCAGAGACTTTTAAATTTAAACAGAATTTAGTACCCAAACATTTTCCTAAAACGCTTTATTAATTTCTTTAGTAAGTAATAGCACACATCATAATTCACTAGAGTATATAATATATTGAATTCCTTTTTGTGGAGTGTTACTACGCCGGCCTAGAAACATTATTTACTTCTTTCGAGTGCTAGATTTATGGATAATCTCTAGTACATATCATATCCGAGGAAGTTTATTCATTTTCTTCCCTTTTTCTTTAATTTGGCTTTGATTATAACATTGCTTTTTGAGGAATACGTTCTCTAGTTGAAACTTGCAGCTCGGGCTTTCGGAAAGACTATACTAACCGATTTAAATTAACTTAGTATAGTCTATGTGATAAATTCGGTATTTCTATCACCGTCTAGGTTGCAGCACCGCGTTTCGAAGAAGTGAACTTTCAAAATTTTATAACCTTTTATTTCACTCCTCTCAAATTTTAAATTAGACTGACAGGTTGACAAGAGGTTGGAATTTTCTGTATTGTTTATAACCTTTTCGCTTGACACCTTTCAAACTTTCGATTTAGGCTATCAGGTTGACAAGAGGGTGTGTCTAGTAGTCAATAACTGTAAATAGTAATTTACTTAATAGGCTAGAAGAGCTCAGCTCCTTGGTGTTTGAACTACAGGAAAAAAAATTATTTGCTGCGTGAAAAGATCCAATTCTTGAAGGAAAAACTGGTAATTTTGGGAAAAAGTAAAAATGGAAATCCAAAACAATTAACTGAGGTTAGTTTGTCATGTTCTGTCTCACCTTCTTCTTTTCTAGCCCAAGCAGCTAATAATTTGACTGGTGGTGGGGGGTTGCCAGTGCCACCTCCTGGTAATAGAAACCAGGAGGTGTTGCCAACTCTTCTTAGTAAGAACATCACTGACGTCATTGTGGATACCGATGCCGTTGATAATGAGAGTCCATCTCTACCTTTACCAGAGGCGGTACAACAAAAACAATTGAGCTCCAGTTCAGTCATCCTTGAGCCAAGTGTGCATGTGAGTGCTGATCCTGTTGTGGATATTACCACCAAAAACCACTCAGATTCATGTAAATCCAGTGAAAACAGTAGTAAATCCTCAAATGGGAAATATGAATCCAACTTTTTGACAGTTCAAACCGTAAATCTCAAAAATCTCCTCAGAATAATCCAAGGAATATTCAGGTACAGAATGATAAAATCCTTCATAGTAATCAAAGAGAAATTTCACCCGATCAAGTGGAAAATGCTATTTCAAGTGCTTTTCATTTATTAAATCAACAGACTGCTTCCAAAAACTCTGACACAACTAAAAAATCTAATTTTGTTCTAAGGGGTTCAGGAATGAATCCTATGTCTACAGCTTCGAATCCCACAAGTAGTTTCACTGGAGTGCCAACTAAAACTTGGTTTAATGTTGGACGAGTCTCCACTGGTGCTGCTGATAGAGTGATCCAGGAATACATTCTAAATAAGTTGGTATGCATAGTTAAAATGCTAAAGCGGGGTGATTATTCCTCATCATTTAAAGTAGGTATAACAACGAGTACGTCAATACATTTATGGATGCCATGTTTTGGCCTTCCAATGTTGTGGTAAGGTACTTCAATTTAAGGCCAAGAAATAAAGTTGAAGAATATATACCTCGTCCAATAAATCTAAAAATAATAGTTCACTAAATTTTCAGCAAACACCCAAAAACAAGTTTCCGAATTAAGTGTACACGACCAGAATGTAAGAAGTTTAGTTATTTAAGCAGGATGGTTCGCGACAGTTCGCTTTAGTGGATAACTATGATGTTTTATTGTTTACGGAGACATGGCCTACCCAAGGTGTCATAAGTGAGGAGATGGAGCTTCATGGCTATGTAATCTACCGTTGTGACAGGAACATCAATACGAGTTAAAATACAAGAGGTGGCGGAGTTATGATAGCAGTGAAAAAGCAATACTCTTCAATATTGCTAATGACTGAAAATCTGTCTCTTGCACAAGTATTTGTCTGTTTAAGGATTGGCTCCTACACTGTTCTATTTGGATGCACATATCTGCCATCACAGTTTCCTGTTCAGAAGTATCAAGAATCTGCCTTTGTGTGAACTATATTCTTGAAAGGCATAAACACAGTATGGTGGTATTGACTGGTGATTTCAACCTACCCCATATAAGTTGGATTAATGAGAGTGATGGAACTAGAGCTGTTGAACGTATCTCGGATCAGGTTGAAGCAATTTCTAATTACTTTGCCTTTCTAAATTTCTATCAAAATAACAAAATACCAAATATCTCTGTAAACTTTTTAGACTTAATTTTCACGGATTAATGTAAAATCAATGGCTATTGATGTAACATCGGGAGTACCACAGGTTGGTCATCTGTCCCCACTTCTCTTCAATCTGTTCATAAATGATCTTTCTTATACTATTAAACACTCCCATTTCTTGCTATATGCAGATGAGTTTAAAATTTACAACTGTATCAGAAATCCCAATGACAGTTTGAACATTCAGAAGGACTTGGACAGGTTTGGAGTGTGGTATCTTGATAACAAACTCTCTAAATATTCAAAAATTATCTCAATGTCATTTTATAGAATTCAAAATCCAGCAATTTATGAATATAGTATCAATGGTGATATAATAACTAGAGCAGACTCTGTTAAGGATCTTGGAGTTACTCTTGATCATAAGTTAACTTTTGACCTCCATGTTGAAAATATATCTAATAAATCTCTGAGACTGTTAGGCTTCATATCAAGAACGCTTAGTGAATTTAGTAACATAAATTGTTTTAAGGTTTTATATTGTTCTTTGGTGCGTTCTCTTCTTGAATATGCGAGTCCTGTATCCAAAGACGATTTTTAAGAGTAATAAATTTTAAGCTAAAAATACCCATAGAGGAATTGGATTACAATGTCCTACAAAAGCTCCTTGGGATTGACAATCTTCAAGATCAAGGTTGTCTTTTGGATTTAAAAATCATTCTTAAACTTTTAACTGGTGATATAGACTGCCCAAGTTTGCTAAATCAAGTTTCAATTTCGGTACCACAGAGACATACACGACATAATGACTTGCTCTTTGTCAATCATCACAGAACCAATTATGGCCAAAGTACGCCTTTAAATAGAATGACCAGACTTTTAAATAGATTGGATTTAGACATATTCAATATATCTTTGAACCAATATAACAAGTTGTCTAGATCAATAATTAATAATGCCAATGATTAAAACACATTTCTATCTGTGATACTTCTATTATTATGTTTGGGCACCATTTTTCTTTTTAAATTTAGGTGTTTATTAAGATTTGGTGTTTGATTTGTTTTGGCTGATTGTGGTGTTGCGTCCGTCCTTAGTATGTTATAAACTTGACTGTTATAATTTGTTCACTTTTTTTTATTTTATTGTTTTATATTGATTGACATTGTTAAACTGTTCATTTTAGATTTT
Source organism: Pissodes strobi (assembly GCA_016904865.1). Taxonomy (NCBI): domain Eukaryota; kingdom Metazoa; phylum Arthropoda; class Insecta; order Coleoptera; family Curculionidae; genus Pissodes; species Pissodes strobi. The sequence continues at coordinate 10,545 of JAEQML010066180.1, forward strand.
AGGTTACCCCTTAGATTTAGAGAATTAAGATGTAAATTGTAAATGGTAATACCGTATATTCAAATAAATAAATAAATAAAATCAATTTATATTTTAATTATTAATATCCCTTACCGAGAGTTCTACAAAATTCAGCTGTAGAATTTAAGACGATATTTCCTCCGTCCACGTTTTCTTCTTGCGATTCTTCCTTTATTTCCGTTTTAATGATATCAGAAATGATGTTCTCCTTCTGCTTAATTCTTCTGGCTTTGTGAAGTGCTCGTTCCAATAAGTCGTCCTTTTCGTCATCCAACTTTATGTCTCCCGAAATTTCTACATCTGCAAATTAAGATTTAAATATTATGCCAACAGATTAAACATTATATTCATAAACGAAGATGTATTATATATTTAGACGCTTAAAAGAAAATATAAACAGCCAGAATAATAAAACAGTAAGCTTATTTCATGTTAACATAAGATCAATTAAAAACAAGTCAAATGAGGTTGAATTATTCCTAGCTGACAAGAATTATGACTTTGTCTGTATGAATGAGCACTGGGAAATCGATGATGAGATTGCAGCATTAAACATATCAGGTTTGAAACTTGCTGCAATGAGCTTTAGGAAGGAGTCTATTGGAGGAGGCTCAGCAATTTTTCTAAATCCTGTTTATACTTTTAAGGAAATAATTGAAATTAAAGCCCTGACTGTTGAGAAATGTTTTGAGGCATGTGGTATTTTTGTGAAAGAATTAAAATTATTTATTATCTCCTTTTATTATTTATATTTTTATATTTTGTTTGGATTAACCAGCAAGAAGAGTAGGGACCACTATGGTTTCTCAGTAGATCTAATTAAAGAAATTAAACATCTTATTTGTGGCCCATTAACCAAACTTATAAATCAATGTTTTGGTAAGTGCGTTTTTCCTGATATACTGAAGAGGGCTGTAGTGGTGCCTGTCTTCAAGATGGGTGATCCTTTAGATCCTTCTAATTACAGGCCCACATCACTTCATCCTCTAATCTCGAAAGTTTTTGAAAAATGTATGGCGGTAAGAATGACAACATTTCTGGAATCTAAAAATCTCTTTACAGGCAGTCAGTTTGGCTATAGAAAAAACTGCAATACAACTCTCGCTATTCTGGATTTAGTTAAACGGATTCAGGATGCATTTGAGAACCATTTGTACCTCTCAAGTACATTCTGTGACCTAAGTAAGGCCTTTGATTGTGTCTCTCATGACTTGCTTCTGAAAAAGCTGGAAAAATATAATTTTAGCAATAACAACATTGCAATGGTTTCTAGCTATCTCACAGAGTGCAGAGTGTGCGGATGGATGGAGTACTGTCGGCTGAAAGAGTGATTGATGTTGGAGTCCCTCAGGGATCAATACTTGGACCATTATTATTCCTTATCTATATAAATGACCTACCACAAGTTTATCAGGAATGCTCATTCACTCTTTTCGCGGGTGACACATCATTCACCTGTGCACATCTTAATTCCGGAATTGCACAGGAGGCGTTGGGTGAGGCACAATCAAGGGCTGAACAATGGTTTGCAGCAATTTAACTGCATCTTAATGCTGGAAAAACACAGGGCATGATTTTCTCTACAAGGCCCATTCCAACTGAGGCAAATACAGAGGGTTTAAGGTTTCTGGGAGTGCATCTTGATCCTGGACTCCTTTGGAGGGCTCACACAGAGTCCCTGGTCAAGAGGCTTGAGTCTGCCAATTTTCCTGTAAGAAGGCTTTCTGAATGTGTCTCTTCTTCTGCTTTAAGATAGGCCTATTTTTCTCTCTTCCATTCACACATCAGCTATGCCATCCTGGTTTGGGGTCATAGTACTTCTCTCTATATTTTTGAAAGCCTTATTTTCATGAGGAAAAATCTCCACCTACACTTCCGACACAATGAAATTCACCAATATGAGACCAGAAATGGACAGGGTCTTGTTCCCTCATATAGGAGACTACAGAGAAGCTGGGATGGATCTAATTCTTATGTTGTAACTTTCTTCAATAAATTACCCACAGCAATTTGTGAGTTACCAATACAGAGATTTAAAAAACATATTAAGAACTTTCTCATCAGCAGGGCATTTTATGACATTGGAGAATTCCTAGAATTCCAATTTCAACTGTGTCCTGGTGTGATTATTGTTTTAGGTTTTACCGAGTTTTATTAAACAATGTTGTTTTAGTTATAGGTATATGGGTTTTATTATTTTGGCCAATGTTTAGTGTATTCTGTAACTTAATTTTTTTTTTTAATGTTTGGATTTAACACCTTTTTAAAAATGTGTGTGCATTAGTATTAGAACATTATATTATTGATTTTTTCTATTGACGTATGTAAATATGCTAACCGGCTAACCATATATTAACATGAATTTGAACATACCAGGGACATCATCTATATTTATCTCCGGTTCATCCGCCTCGACTTTGAATTTATTCCTCCTAGATCCGATTTGTTCGATCTTCTGCGACGGGAGCAAATCTTCAGCGGTGAGTTTTCCTTTACGTCGAATCCTCCTGGTCTTCTTCTTCGGCTTCTTAAACTGTGCGAGTTCGTCTTCATTGTAGTATTCGGATGCGAGTATAAGATTTTTTTCGGCTATTGTTTCCAATGTCTTTTTGGCTAGTTTTTCTTTCACTGACTGTACAACTGCAGCTTGTCTCTTTTCCATCACGTTATCATAACCGATGCGAAAGCTTTCACGTTTTTCGCCGCCAATTTCCTCGTCGTACTTAGGCAGCAACGATTTCTCCTTAGGGATCCCAAACTGGTCGAATTCTTGGTCTTCGTAAGCGCTGTACTGTATTTTTTTCTTCTTGTTTTCCACATTCTAAAATAAAAATTTGGTAATTCAAAAGTTGCTAATGATACATGAAATCTTAATATTTCCAAATAATTTCAATGCTCTGAAGAAATTAATGATCACAACACCTAGGTAGAGGAACAACGATGTAGTATCTCATCCACATTGCCACTTAAAATCTTTCAAAACAGATCTGGCTAAAAATGAATTTTTGCTTTAGACAATAAAAACAAAATTTAGAAAATTGGCAGCTGAAGGTAAAACTGTTACAGAATAAAATTTACAAGCTTTACAAATAGTAAACAAATAAATATTTTTCCTAGAAACAATCATATGTGAAATACAAATAAAAAACATCATATGGATAAATTTACAACTAATCAGAACAATACCTTCCAGACATTAAATATTGTTCAAGTAAAACTCATCAAGATTGTAATAAGGCCTTGCTATTAGAAGGATCTTTAGGGTCCTCCTAAATTTAAGACCGCAATCTATGTTCCTTATTCTTAGTGGCATTTTTCTACTTTGAAAAATTAATGAACTCCTATAATAAGTGATAAAGGATGGGAGCAGGAACGTCACCAGTCTGTCGAGTCACATATCCAGAGTTAGAGAGTGGGATGTCCCCAAGCTTTTATAAATTATTATCGCCGTCCCCAAAACAAAAATAAATATCAGCGTCAATAATTTCATTGAAACAAATATTGGTTTACAGAAATTCCTCAACCAAACCCCGAAAGTATAACGGACCGTGTTCTTGTGAAGGATGAAAACAGCATTTGAAATATACTTAGATGCAGACCACACTAAAGTTCTTATCAGAACTATCAATACTGGAACCTATTTTGTTTTAATTTAGATGAAATCTAATTCAAAATTAACACTTTAATTTAATGAGACTATGAAGACTTATTTATTTTAGACACATAATACAAATATATATGAAAGCTTGCCTTTTTGTATTTTTCATTGTCAAGCATATTGACATTAACCAAAACGTCACCTTCATCATCCAATACACCAGTATCCTTAAGCGTTAATATGACTTGCTTTTCTTCAGCAATTGTGTTAATGTCATGATCCACTCTTAGCCCACGCAAATCTCTGTGGGTGTACTGCTGACTCCTCCTCTCCCTTTTTTCATGTTCTATGACTTCTCCAATGCCGAACTGAGCGTCAAGTTCCTCCAACATCTTTGCCTAACGTACAATAAAATCTTAATTGAAATAAATAGGTTTTTGTTTGTAAATGCTCGATATAAGTATTCATTTTTTGAATTACTATTTACCATTACAGTTAATTGTCTTTATAATGCCACAAAAGATAACACTTCAATCAATATCTCCTGAACTGTGTGCTTGATTTATTTAATACAATAGAAACAACTGGATCATACAAAAGAACATCACTACTATGCAATGATATGTATAGCTATAAATCTATGTATTATCTGCCTGATACATCATATCTTTAAATTTAGTTATAGCATCAGTCTTGGTCAAAGTTACTCTCAATATGTTAAATTTACCTTACATTAGATACTCATTTAGATATCTCAACACTCCAGATACGAAATAGTAAAAATAAATATCACTCAAATAGTTGTTAAAAATGTGTCAATATTTAATAGTTAGGTATGACTATATAGTTTAATCACATTATTAAACCTGACATCGATATTCAATTTCACAATAATTTTAATTTGCTTAGATGGGAGTCTTCCACACTTTTCTTTTCTAAACTTCTGAAGAAAAATGTGAAATAGTATATAGTATATGCTTAAAGATATTATTCTGTAAATGTTTCTTTTAACTACATTCTAACTTTAATTTACCCTTTTTTCAGCTTCCATTTTAGCTTTTTCAATTCTCCTATTTTTGTCTACCCAATTTAAAACTTCTTCATCACTGTCACTCTCACCCAAGGTCTTAACTTTTGCAAGTTTATTCTGCATCTGTCTCTTTTCACGGTGTTCGGCAAATTTAGTTCTAAGCTTTTCTCGTTCAGCTTTCTCTGCCCAGTTTTCAGCTGGTTTATGATAAAACTCACCAAGGTCATCTTTCTTCTTGCCATCATCATGTTTGCTAGATACGTTGCAGTCTGAGGAACTAACTTCCAACGGTTTCAAACCCAGTTTAGCTCTCAGTTTATTAGTCTCTGCTATAGAAAGGCTGTCTGCACCTTGTCCTGATGATTCTTCTCTTCGATTTTGTGGGCAGATTTCAGTGGAAATAACTTCCACCACATCTGAAATCAAATTTACATATTACTTTAGTTCACTTAGTTAATTGATTTTTACTTTACCATCATCCCCATAAACCGGTCTGGATTTTTCTCGTTTTTTTTCCTTGTGGTGTTTGTGCTTATGTTTATGACGTTTTTCGCGAGGAGCAGGAGCATCATAAGCCTCGGATCCCGGACTACCATGACGCCTCTTAGAGGCACGTGAAGGATCTTTTTCCTTATATTTGGATTTGCTGCTGGAACCCATAACTTTTATAGTTTAAGTGAAATAATTTTTGACTAGAAATTAAAACACACACCCACCCGTCATAGGAACAATTTCACTTTAACCAGACCAGAGTTGTCCCTGCTTTAACCTTTAACCATTTTATTATTATAAAATGATATTATATTATGTTCTCAAACAACAATTATATTATCAGATCATCACTCACGTCCACGTCCACCCACACCAAATTTTCAACTTTCGGTGTTCGGTCGGACCTGCGCATTTGACATTTAGATCTAGACCTAGCACAACACATGAGCCTTCAGTTTACCGATGACGATATTACAGTTCGTAGTGCACTTGTGAACGCATGCGATTTGAAGATCTGCAATTGGCTCATATATGGCCCTCCGCTCGCTTCGCTCGCTCCGGGGCTCAAGAAAAGGATACTACCACGTGCTAACCGAAGCCCTACCCATGAAAAACCCAAAAATCAAGAATATAATTGTATACTAAAAAAAAAAAACTGCCGAAGTGAAGGCCATCCATACAGACCCCTGGCCCTAGACTATCTGCTGACATAGAAATAACTGGTTGCATCGCGAAGACATGCGTCACCGCACGTAGCTAGCCAATCACGCGTCTCTCATTCACAAAAGATGAAATCTCGCTTACCGATATCTTTGCGGTGTAATGATTCTTCTTGAAGCGCATTAGCGGTTTGGTGGTTAGGCGCTCTGGCCGTGATATGACGGTCCGAGGTTCAATTCCTGTCGGTTTTAATTTTTTTTTAAGTTACGTTTGTAAAAAGTATTTTTTTTCTTCATTTTGGTTATGCCGTGGATTAGTTTTGGTCAGTTGCTGGTTTTTGAGCCCCCGTAGCGAGCGAAGCGAGCGGAGGGTCATGCGTGAAGTGAAATAATGCATTGGGCTGATTAGGTGCCGTGCTTGAGCTAGCTCCAAGTGCATCTGGTAGCAGCTCAATGTTGTTCTACGACATTATACGATGAGAGGATAATTCATCCAGACCGTACCAACGAATCTAGTTGCTTGCATTCGCGCTATGTCTTCGCGATGTAATCATTTTGTCGGAAGAGCTCTCATGGTCGAGGGGTCTAGATGGGTCTCAATTCGGCGGCTATCGGCGGCCCGGGTTCAAACCCCGTTGCTTTTTTTATATATTTTTTTTGAATTATATTTCAAACAGTTTTTTTCTTGATTTTGGGTATCCTTGGGTTAGTTTGGGCTGGCACTTGGTTAGTTTCCTTATCTTGAGCCCCCATAGCGAGCGAAGCGAGCGAAAGGCCATGCAAAAAAAAATAAGTTCGGACTGAAACTGGACTGAAATTTGGCAACATCGGTACTATCTGGGTCAATTAGCCTCTCGTCATTACATGCATGACTCTCCGCTCACTCGGGTGGCGCAATCAAACATCTAACCCAAGGGAAGAATGCCCAAAATCAAGAAAAAACAACTTTGAAAAATATATAAATTAGCACGTATACACGCTTGAAACAAGCGTCTACCAATCGGGCTGATTTTTCGATGCCACATGCGCAATGGTGAAACGAATAATACTTATTATTATGGCTTTGCTAGGCCCTCCGCTCGCTTCGATCGCTACGGGGGCTCAATCAACAACAACTAATCAAAACCAACCTAAGGCTAACCCAAACTAGCCCAAAATTAAGAAGAAAGGTGAATTAATAAAAAACAAACATAATCTCAGAAAAAAGGTAAACAGAACATCTCTTGCGACCGACGGAAATTGAACCCGCAGCGCAAGAATGACAGGCAAGCACTCTGCCTACTACACCATCGAGGCGTTGTAGAAGTTTTGCTAGAACGTAGAGACATGAAGAATTCCAATATTCCGTATTTCATAATTGACAGCAGCGCCGGTTCCAGCGCTAAAATTAGCTGCTTTTGTTTTGTTTACCTTTTTTTAAGGTTATGTTTGTTCTTTATTAATTTACTTTTCGTAATATTGGGCAAGCCTTGGGTTAGGAGCGCTAGACTTTTGTATAGATTTGGATTGATTCTTGACAATAATTTTGGCCCAAAGCCATCACAAAATTTAATATTATAAATTCATGCCATCGGCAACATTCGCATCTACCTCCCGCAATTTTGATCCTTCGCGCATATTTTTCAATTCTTTTTTCTTGATTTTGGGCATTGCCTTGGGTTCATGATACAAAGAATAACAGGTATGATATTCCCGACTGCCCAATTCGGTCGAGTTCGCGCATTACGTCACAATGAGAGTTATCTGAAATAGTTGCCATAAGAACTGTTATATTGATTATATTTAATTGACCATTATTAGACATTTGAATAAAAACGCTATTAATATATCACTGTTTTTGGTTTATTTAGGTAATAAACTAAATACGTAATCAATATACATTAAAATTGAGAAATAATGTTCAATATATGGAATGCACATATAAGAGATAGCATGCATAGAAATGTTATAAATAAGAAACAAATCTTTAGCAACGAAGATTTTATCAAAAGAAATTTATAGAATAATTTAAATTCTTGTTAATTGACATTTCAGCAGAGTTGCTACTATATACACTTTATTATAGATGATTATAGCAGGGAACATAAAGAAATATTAGGTATTATAATAGATATATAGTTGATATTATAAGGGAAGGTATAGTGGATTGGTTTTGTTTCACAGATGGAAAGATCTACTTATTTATCTCCTCATATCGGAATTGTATTTATTTAAAAATGACAAAAAATAATACAAGGCTTTTTAGACAAACTTTTTATTTATTTTTTTATAACATTTATTTAATACAACTCAATATTACAATACAATAACTATATAAATCCCTAATCAGTGCTTTAAGCTCTAGCCTCGAACATACTAATTACAACTTTTGTGTCGGAGAGATTCTAACTAATATTTAGATACCACTTAAATAGTTTTATAAAAACATTATAATTTATTTATTTATTTATTCTTGTATCAACAAGTTTTACAAAGCCAATAATAGATACAATCAAACTAAAAACTAAACCTACAAACTAGGAACATATCCTTATATCTATTTCTCCTTTTATTTGTTTTTTAAACAATTCAACTGAAATACAATACTACAATACCTATTAAAATTATAACACAGCCTTATCAATGGAGAATCTTTATAAAGATTAGTTCTAGGTGCATACAGAAATAATAAATCTGTACATCTCGTATTTGCCTGACCAACTCTAAAAAGGATTCTTTTTAAAAACTCCTTACTATCAATGTAAACATTTATCAATTTATAAAGAAAATAATTAATAAGATTTCTAATATTTTCCAGTACTCTACTGTATGATTTACATGCTTGCACATACATTTAAGCCTATATTTGTATTAGTCATTATTTTGCAAATGTTATTTTGGGACCTACTTAGTGTTATATTTACGTACATCACAACAACAATGTTAATATTAGAAATTTGTTTTGTCAGTATTGATTTTTAATTTATTGTAAAACCAGTTCAGATACAACTTTAGGTCATAATTTACAAGCCTATTTAATGCATTAACTTCCCCACCTGTGTAGACCAAAGCTGTATCATCAGCAAAAGTAAAGTACCGTGCCATAAGTCCTGCACATCTTAAATTAAATACATATAGTGAAAAGATTAATGGCCCCAGAACCGAGCCCTGCGGCACACCACAATCACTGGGTAAAATATCAGTCTTTCGCAGATCTACAAAAACAGTTACAAATAATTGTTTATTATCCAATGTTTTATGTATGTAATCCACAAAATCCATTGTTGCACTAGCACTGAGCAATGATATCTTCCACAAACTTCTTCGATTCTCTCTTCGAAAGCCTCTCCTGTCTTTTTACCTGGTTTACAGATAAATCTTTTGATTTTGGCAGATGAAGAGAAGGTACTGTATTGCGCTTTAGACTGGGTCCTTTTTTATGTTCGTATTGCAACACTTCATGTTGCAAATTTATTTCATGGTCTTCTGACTTGAAATATTTTCAACAAATTCTCGAGGTTTTAGTATTAAAATGGTCTTTACGGCAACAAGCAGTAACCCATGGTTTTTCAACAATATTCTCTTTGAGAGAAACATGAAATCTTACAGATTTGTCAGCATGTTTTGTCTGTCACTCAGACAACCACCTACAGCACAACGCATTTTTAATATGTGTAGTTTATAACTAACCTTAAAAATGCAAAAAATCACAAATTAATGTTGTCGTAATTACTTGCTCAATAATTAATTGTTTATGATGCCTCATATAGCTTTTAAAACAACAAAATAAGTTACTATTGTCCACAGAAAGTCACACTAACTAATAGTTCAAAATAGTTTTAATAACCTGATTTGTTTTAAGTTTTTTTACACTAAAGAGTCTCCAAATTCAACTTAAATGTCACA
>MU194164.1:0-12366 GCA_016904865.1 Pissodes strobi
AAAAGTCATTTAATAGAGCATTCCATAACGCATAAGCCCGCTGATCAAATCGAGTGGTTTCACTGTTTGGAATGTTCGTTTAAAACAAAGCGTAAACAATCTTTAAAACTCCATTTAAATCCACATAAATCATCTTTAAATCTCCATTTAAATATGCATAGAACTGCCGTTCAACATCGTTTAGACTTAGACTGGTTGCAGTGTTCGGATTGTTCATATAGAACACTTTACAAGAAACTTTTTAAGAAGCACCAGATTAAGCATCAAGACAACGACGCGAAAGAATGGCATAAATGTCAACAGTGTTTCTATACAACAATAAATAAAAGTAATTTAAAATCGCATGCCATATTGCATAAGCCAGCAGATCAAGTAAAGTGGTTTCACTGTTTAGAATGTTCCTTTAAAACAAAGTATAAAACATCTTTATGTTCCCATTTAATTACGCATAGAACTACCGATCCACATCCTTCGGACTGGTGGCGGTGTTCGAGTTGCCCATATAAAACCCTTCAAAGGAAACTTTTTAAGAGGCACCAGAATAGACATAAAGGACACGAGAGGTTGAAATAAATGTTCAGTGTCCTTATAGGAGTAAATTAGTTTTTCTAGGAGAAGTAATTTTAAGTTTTTAAAATTTGGTGCCAACTCCTTACGTACATATCAACAGAGTTCCCACCTATCCGGAGAGTGCCTCATCCCCTTCTCCTTCAGAAATCACCCTCTAATGTAACCTCGCGCTAGTTTTTTCCAATTTTTCTCAAAACTGTTGCCCTGACGAGGGAAATAAATAGGAATTAAAATATTTGCCATAAAATTCTACATAATTTATGTCCTATAAACTTTTCTATCTTTACTCTCACAAATATGGTTTGAAAAATTAGGATATGTTGCTAAAGGTAAGGCAAAAACGAGTAGTGACAAATATCTTGAAATACGTTGGCCATAGAAAAATGTTGCATGCAAAGCAGATTTTTCTACACAAACCTGGCTATAAGGACAAGAAAATGTGACCGCAGAAAATTTTATTGTTACTAGGTACTATGTCTTTTATATTCGAGCCCGTTTCCACACCACCGCTGAGGTAGAGCTCCCAGCGCGTTTTTTTTTGTAAGTGGTGTCCCCTGGAGACCTCATTCACTAAAAACTAACTACTGTTTATCCATTAATTGAACTATCTTCGCTTAATTTTTCCTCTACCACTGAATTAAGACATCCTTGACCGTGACCATTGGAGCACATTGTTGAACATTTCAATCCAACCTTAGCACAACCGCATCGTTTTCCGCAACCCTTTTTACAACGGCATGATATTAATAGAGGAATAGAAGTAGGAGCTGGCATCTCAATTGTAGGAATTGGCACCAAAATGTGGCTAATTGTTTTCCATCCCACATTCATTAGGCTTCAAATTTTCTCCACGCCACGAATGAATTTGCTGAAAAACGCGATACGAATGTTGCTCTAAAGCAGCATATGTAGATTGACCAACAAATTTGCTATATGAAATGAATCTAAATTGATTTAATGATGTGACAGTTCAAGGTGTTTTGTATAAAGCTATAGTGTGATTTCCTCTCTAGCTAGTACAATGTCTGGTTTGATCGATGACGGGTTGTTAAATATATGCAAAGCATCGTCTAAGTCCCTTCTACTATTTATTAAATTTACAATTTGTGCTTTGTATCACATCCACTGAATGCGTCAGCAAATAATGTATTTATTTTACAATGAATAGTTTCTGCGGTAGGATCCTTGTGAAACATCGTTGAATAATATGTTGAACCACTGCGTTTTTGGAAGTTGGGGTCTTAATTTAACACACAAGAGACAGCTTAAAACACTTTAATTACTATCAATGAAAAATATTACACTTTCTAGGCACCCGACATTATTGTTATATCGAAAAACCTAAAAATAAACAACTTAGGCTATTTCACCACAACACGCTGGTTGCCGGTCGCTACCAGAATGACAGGCCTACTAATTATAAAATACAGGCCTGAACACAAAAACTATTATGATATAAGCAAGACAAGAATAATTTCATTGGTGTACAACACACAACACCCCTCAATGAAATTTTTTCCTAAAAATTCACATAAAAAATATAGAGTACACAGCTTTAGTTTAAAAACACTTCACTAAACAAATGTGATTTATACTAAATCCATCATAGCACGAAACTTTGTAAACTTGACTTTAGACAAAGGTTTTGTTAAAATATTGTCGCGAGTATTCTTGATGACAGTTCTTTTAATTTTTTCTTAATGCCTCCACCAATCTGTCATCATACGTTTGAATCGCGATGCCACGCCTTACTCAGCGTGCAGGGGTATAACTCCGATGGTAGTACGGGATTCTTTACGTAAGGTGAGAAGCGAAGATAAAGAAAGCACTTAAAAACAATAAAGTATATTAGATAAACTTAATGAGAAAAGATTAACAATGTGTATTGGTCAAAGACCCAACGATAGAGTTTTAACAGCGTTTACTGGCAGAAACTTAATGAGACTAGCCTATACCCAATTATTAAGGTGCGCATGCTTTCTCGACTTGAGGTATGTTTTATGAATTGTTTATAGGTCTTTTTGGTCACTGCTTTGTAAATATAGTTTATCTTATGTTGTGTTGCGTTTTATTTAATGTTAAGGTATCTAAGAGCACTTGGACACTACACTTTGAACTACTTGACAGACTACTTAGAAACTTCACTCGAAGAACTTTGACAGACTCGACTTTTCTACTGTGGTTAATGAAACCCCTAGTCTTAGCAGTCGATGTGGCTAACCAAGAACTAGGTTTGGGGTAGGAAAAGGATTATAACTTTGGCAATCATGTGACTAACCAAAGAGCGGATTGAACCAAAAGCAGTCATGTGACTAACCCTGGAGCTGGTTTTAGGTGAGACCAAAAGTCTGACGAACTGAAGGTTTGCCAGTGTATTTATATTAGAGAAATTGCTGATCATTGCATGCTTAAGGTTCATAATCGCTCCCGTTGACTGCTCGCGTTGTTTATAGTTTGCTTTTACTGTTTATTAAATAATTCCCAAGTTCAAGTTCAAACTTGGGACAGGGTGATAATTAGTTAGTAGCTTTATGAATTATTGTACTTGACAATATCAGCTACCTGGTTATCAGTATTAATTTTAACAACTTTTATTAAACTCTTATCTATCTTCTCTTTAATAAAACTGAACTTAATGTCAATATGTTTCAATTTACGATTATTTTCCGGATTATTCGCAATTCTTAAGGCAGACTGACTATCTTCAAAAATTTTAATTGGCAGCTCCAAAGAATCCAACTTTAAATCTGACAGTAACTTAAATAACCAACATGCTTCAACTACCGCCATAGATAATGCGTCCGCCTTTGTTGAGGAAATAGCTACAGTTTGTTGTTTTTTGCTTACCCAACTAATTGTAAAACCATAAAATTGAAACAAAAACGCACTGGTTGACTTTCTATCAAAGAGGTCACCACCCCAATCAGAATCTACATAAGCACAGATAATCTCTACTTTATAATTTTTTTTAAAGACTAACTTTAACCCTAATGTACCCTTTACATATCTTAGGATTCTTTTTAGAGCATTTAAAACATTCTGATTTGCTTTGTCTTGAAATCTACTTAAAATAGTAACACTTTCACATAAATCTGGGCGTATTCCCGAGACAGCGTACATTAAACTACCTACTATCTGCCTACAAAGTCTTATTAAATTATCATCAGAATTTCCCTCTTTTAATATTTTAAAGTCAAAATTTGGGTCCAAAGGAGTACTAATGTCATTACAATCAGACATTCCAAATCTATTTAGAACTCGTTTTAAATAACTCTCCTGACTTAATTCAACTGTTCCCTGATCCAAATTTTGTCTCACACTTATTCGTAAGTACTCTGAAATTTATCTATCCTAAGTCCTTCATCCTAAAATTTTACTTGAACATAGATTTTACATTTTGAACATCTACTAAATTGCAACCTATAATTAATACGTCATCGACGTAAAGTAAAACAAACAAAACCCATTTACTGTCGATTAGTTTTTGTCCTTGGGTCTCGGCACTTCATCCCACGTATTATTGTCTCTAAGCACTTTCAGTTTCTTCTGTATAGCCTCCGAGATAGCCTCCTTCCACTTCACACTGTCCCTTCCCGATATAGCTTCTTTTAAGTCCAAAGGCTCCTCACCGTCCGTATAAAAGCACATATCACACTGGTCCATATCAGAGTTCATATCATAATCTTTCATCCACACTGGTTGTCTAATTTGCCTCTTTTCTGTATCCCTTAAAATACATATCTGTTGTTCATTGCCTCCTGGTTCAGTTTCTCTCACTGATTCAAGAAGAGATTGATCGGAACCGTTTGCATCCTCAAAAATATCAATCTTCTCATTAGGTCCATCCAACACACTCTCACTACTCTGATCACTTTTATCAGCTGGCTCCTGTACTTCTTCATAGTCAAGTGTTTCTCTTAATATGGGCCCTTCAATAATTTCCTCCTTTTCTTCTGGAAAGTTTAAAAATACAAGCTTTTCCTTCTTCAGAGGGTCCTTTAAATGAGTCTTATCATCCCCAGGTATAAACACCACATCTCTGTGAATCTTAACAGTTTTATTTTCTGGCAGATATACTCGATAACCTTTTACTTCATCACTGTATCCCACAAAAATTCCAAAGATGTTTTTAGCATCCAATTTCAACCTTTTTTGCTTTTGGAATATGAATACTAACCTTTTTGCCAAACTTCTGGAAAAAATTCATCCTCGACTGTACATGAAACCATAATTCATAAGGTGTCTTGTCTCTCTGAGGACTAGCTCCATCTCTATTTAGTGCAAACACTGCTGCATTCGCTGCTTCGGCCCAAAAATATTTATCTAAACCAGAAGAATGTAGCATAGTTCTTACCAGCTCCATTATGGTTCGATTATCACGTTCCGCTCTCCCATTTTGTTCTGGAGTATACGGGCATGTCTTCTGGTGCATAATTCCTCTCTTTTCACAGATACTCTTAACCTTCTCATTGACAAATTCCAAGCCATTATCTGTCCGCAATATCTTCATCTTCTTTTGTGTCCATATTTTCTGCCCAATTCAAAAAACTCTCAATTTTTCTCTCAGTTTCTGATTTGTTGTGAAAAAAATAAACTTTCCTAAATCTGGAAAAATCGTCCTTGAAATTTAGCATATACTTAGCCCCTCTTAAAGTTGTAACCTCTAATGGCCCACACAAATCTGCGTGTATCAGCTCACAAGGCATTTGAGCGCTGCTATGGCTTTCTGGGAATGACAATCTGTGTTGTTTTCCAGACAAACATTCACTACAAAATGGCTGATTTTCATCCTGAAACTCAATATTACCTCACAGGCCCAGCATCTTACCACTGAACCACCAGAGCACTTCCAGACAATTCATTGCACCGCAAAGACATTGGTAAACTGAAGGCTGAGTAGGTGCTGTGCTACGTCTAGCTCTAAATGGCTAGTTTGCACTAACAATAACAAAAGTTAATTAGTTCAGGAATATCTTCGGCAATTTTTTCTTCAAATATTATTAATAAAAGCTTCACTTGTAGTTGAGCGTTTGTGTAGTGTTCACTATTTTAGAATGTCCAATATTTTATCTCACCGAGTCCGGACTCGGTAGCGTAACCTAATTTTTTCGCCCACTTCGGCTATGTATATATTTTTTATCTAAATAAAAATCAGATAACCCACTTCACATATATGTATTTTTCTATTTTAACTTATGTAAAGTAACGTAACCTATCGTTTTCAATGGTGTAACACAAATTTTTCGACCACTTCGCTTATGCATATATTTTCTATTTTAATCCAAGCATCTGTCACCTATCATACGTAAAGGCCATCACAGACACTTCCCATAACACTGCAGCATTAAGAGCATAAGGGTTTCGACCAATCACAGCCGATATATCGAACGGACATATGACTAAAACAAGAGTGTTTAATTGACCGCGCATAGCACAGCCTCCGTAATTATTCATTCTTCCGGATAATTCTTATGCAAAAGTTAAATGGCGTTCGATATATCGGCTGTGATTGGTCGAAAACCCTTATGCTATTATGCTACGGCGTTATGCGAAGTCTCTGGGCTTAATCCTTCACCTGTCCACCGCCATTTGTAATACGCCATACATCATCTATCGCCCGTCATCCTTCAGCGAGGTTTCTGTTCATAGTGCACTTGCGAGGTGACGCATGTCGTCGTGATGCAACCAGTTCTTTCTAAGTCAGCAGATGGTCTGGGGCTTGCATGGTTGGCCTTCACTTCGGTGACCCGGGATCAAATCCCGTCGGTTGTGTTTTTTTTTTAAGTGAACAGTTTTTTTCTTGATATTTGTGTTTTTCTTGGGTTAGCACTTGGTTAGTTTCCTTTTATTGAGCCCCGGAGCGAGCGGTGTCAATTGCGGGTCTTTAAATCGCATGCATTCACAAGTGCACTACGAACTTATATATTGCCATCCTCTATCATCAATGGCATACGCAATTTGCTTCAACCTAAAACAAGTTTCAGACATAAAACCGTTTTTATACATTTCTAATGCAGTTCTCCATTTCTTACACTTCTACTTGAAGTTCTTCCAATTCTTCCCCTGCTACTTTTATATCCTTTAATATGATTGAATCTTCTATATATTTCTTTAAATCTGTCACGGTAACAAAAAATCCTAATTGCTTCAGTTCGATTACAAACTGATATACATTGAAATTTTCTAAAATATTGGAACACATTTGGGCACACCTTTTGAGGAATGCTCTGCAAAGTACCAATAAATGAGAGTAGATGAAAGTATAGATCAAAGCCACAAAGTCTTATCGAAAGTATATGAATCTACTCCTTCTTGCGACTATTGGTACCAATAGTAAACTCTAGCTCGAATTAAGTAATGTCCAAGCCTTGGTAGCTCTTAGGCTATATTTCAAAATAATTTCGAAGTAGCTGTTGTAGGTTGTCTGGATTTGACATTATTTTATAGAGTATGATAAAACTCCCTTGATTCTTCGGGTTATAAAGTCGAACTTAAACCCAAGTTTGTTTAAAGACACGTACAGTATATTCTACTAAGTACAGATATTTAGTTTACATTAACTTGTATGATAATACACGAAACAGTTATAAAAAATATAAGAACATTATTTCGATTCAAAATTGAGTTATTTGGCTTTTGATCGGACCGACAATAAGTCACTATGTCTACAGTCAATCTCAAGCAGTAACTAACTCTCTCTTCTTTTATTCGTCGCGTCGCGGGCATTGATTTGTATAGAGTGGATAAGCAATAGCCGCCTGTCGCACTACTCAAAAGTGGCAAGCTATGGGCGAAAAAGCAGGTTTCTGCGCATGACAAAATCGACGCAAAATGGAAAAACGTAAACAAAGAAGATACCGTTTCCTCATGCGCACTAAAACACTTGCCGTCGCAGCAGGCGTCGGTCAGGACCGAACTTGGCTTTTGTCTTTGACGTTTTTTTTTTGTTTTGACGGCGCGGCGTTTTGAGTTAATAATTCGATTTTTTACTTTTTTTTTTACTTTCTTTGGACCTAGTGTCTGTAGTTGCATAATTATCTTTACTTTAGTGGTTCACGTTTGTGGTTTGTGCGTACCCTATTTTGATTTTCGTTTAAATTGAACAATACACACATAAAGAATGGGCGATGCTACCAAAATAGAATCCCGAAAGTGTATGGTTGTGTTTTGTAGTAGTAGAGGCAAAATACCCGGGATTTCCTATTCCAAGTAAGTCTAATGATTATAAGTATTACTTATTTATGCCTTATTGTTTGTTTCACTATGCTAACTGGGGCCCATTTCACAATCGGCAAGACTTCTCTACCGAATATTTGGTGAAATCATCACTTTCGGTGTCCGGGTCTGCCTATTTATTTTACAATGAATAGTTTCTGCGGTAGGATCCTTGTGAAACATCGTTGAATAATATGTTGAACCACTGCGTTTTTGGAAGTTGGGGTCTTAATTTAACACACAAGAGACAGCTTAAAACACTTTAATTAGTATCAATGAAAAATATTACACTTTCTAGGCACCCGACATTATTGTTATTTCGAAAAAACTAAAAAGGTTCCGATGGCTTAAAATACTTCTTAGAAAAAACTTGTCGAGAGAAATTACTTTAACACCCTCTATATACTATGTAACCAAAGCACGCTGGTTGTAAATAACCGGTTGCCGGTCGCTACCAGAATAACAGGCCTACTAATTATAAAATACAGGCCTGAACACAAAAACTATTATGATATAAGCACAGCTTATTCAATAACCAGCTATTCATCTCTATCGAAATCCGAAAGTTGGAATGTCGGGCACTGCGCATCCTGCTAGTGCCCTTAGCGGTTCAGTTTCAGGGTCTCGTGATTTGTCAGGCCATGTAATGACACGAAACGAACTGAATTTAAAATGAATATTCCCTTCAAAATCCACGACAAATTCGCCCGAAGCTGCGGCTATTGCCCTAAAAAGACCGGAAATTTCGGTTTTTTATACAATTTTGCCATGTAAAATCGTTTTCAAACGGATTTTAGACGATAAAACATCGTATTTTAAATTAAACGAATTGTCAAAAGTATTTTTCAGATGCCCAGACGTTTAGAAAAATATTAACTCATGGCCCTCTTCTAAAATTTTCACTTGACTTTCCCAAATCAAAGGATGCCGCCGCAAGATGAGTAGCTGGTTATTGAATAAGCTGTGATATAAGCAAGGCAGGAATAATTTCATTGGTTTACAACACACAACACCCCTTCTCATTGCACATATTTTATTTTTTTGTAGAAATGGAAAATTGATAGTAGTTATCACAGAACCTTGTCATAATATGAGTAAAAAAATAATTAGTAGATATGTAGTATTTCAATAAAAAAAGTAAATTATTGCACAAATATGCTAGTAAATCCTTGAAAAAACTATTTGTATATTAAAAAATTTAATTCAAGAAACTACAGCTTCTTCCATGTTTAAGGTTCATTGTTTAGCTTTTGTCAATAACCAGAGGTGTATTCCTGTTTTGTATTGTTTTAAATATATTAGGTAATATATGTATATTTTATTTAAGTTTTTTTTTATTGTTACCGTTTACCTTAAACCTTTATCAACAAGAAGTTAATCAAACCACGTTGAGTAAAATTAATATGTTTATTTTAGATGAAATACAGGTTTGTCAAATAGTGTACCTACTTTATTTCCCAACATTACATGAAATGAACAACATCCATAAAAATCATAATGAATTTTTCATTATTCAGAATCCATTCTTTGACAGCATCCTTATTAAATCTGATTCTTCCCTCTGGTCAAGGCTGAAAATTGAAATAAGCTTTTATATTCTTTGTGTTGATTATAAATAAATAAGATGTTTTTAACATGAACAAGTCTTAAATCTCATGATTTTATGGCATTGTCCATATACCTATTTGCTTTAAAGAATAG
Source organism: Pissodes strobi (assembly GCA_016904865.1). NCBI lineage: Eukaryota > Metazoa > Arthropoda > Insecta > Coleoptera > Curculionidae > Pissodes > Pissodes strobi. The sequence continues at coordinate 9,487 of MU194164.1, forward strand.
TTTTCTTGCATCCACTGCTGTATAAACTGGATACCTGCTTCGCCGCTTCATATGTATTGTGCCTCTCAGTCTCAAAACATTTTATTGGGAAGGTTCCTAATTCAAATATGGACCTAAAAATTACATTTACTATTTATAACATCACCTTGCTGAAAGATACCACAAATCATGAACAAAGAACTAAAATTTCATGCCGTGAACACAGACGATTATTCTGATTATCACATTAAAACGTTATTAATAATAAAAACAAATAATTATATATATTTACGTACCAATCTGTCACAATCTTGAGTCATAACTCCACTTACATTGTCAATTCAGCTGATAAGTGTCTAGTTTCGGTTGTGTTTCTGTCCCTTTCTGTACTACGCTCAAAAAGAGTTGGAAACATGTTCCTTGCCGCTTATACATGCGGGATTTTCAAATGCTAGTATAATACTTTTAATTATTTTGCTTGTTAATTTCGTGAAAATTATTAAAGTTTTGTTAGCTAAGGGTACGGTTAACATATTCCTACCATTATAATACTTCAGTCGCTTTATTTTCTTATCTTCTTGCTAAAAAAATGCAAAAAACGCGAAACTTCCATATAACCTTTAAGAAAATTTGCTCCAAAATGGCGGCCCTTGTCTATTGTCGTCACTGTCCTGTATAAAGCCACTGTAGGCGGTCGACATCACAAGCGCCATCTAGGGGTCCTTGTTCATACCTGGAACAAAGAAAGAAAGAAGGTAACTACGTTGTGGGATTTGTTATTTTTGGCGAAGGTTCAAGTCAGAACCGAAAACACAAATATAGTTAATTATTTGGATTAATACAACAGATTTGTATAGGAGAAACTAAAGGAAACCATGGAGCAGGACGTAGGAGAAACTAGTGAAGAGGACGAATATAATTATATGGAACAAGTACTCAAGTAAACGAAGAAATTAAGTAACTAAAACAAAACACAAAAACTAGGAGAGACCCGAAGCTTCAAAATGTAAATAGTGTAAATATAAAACCCAAGTGCTCATAGAACTAGGAGGTTAAAATATAAGTAAGAAAGATATATAGTGAAACATAGAAAATATATAGTGAAACATAGCATAATATAAGCTCGAGTGTTAATAAGTTAAATATATAAATAAAAACACTTAGGATGTTAATAAACTAAATATAGAATAATAAACATTATATAATATAATAGGACATTGAAGGATTTATGAAGAAAAATGAAGCTAGAAGAAGTCATTAGGTGAATATTAGCAAGAAAAGTAATAAACTATGTATGCAAATTAAATAGGTGAAGCAAACGTTAAAATATATACAGTAAAGCACAAGTAAATGTGAGTTGCCATTAAAATTGTGTATTGAAAGTATATACAGGAGAAATATATGTGTATACGAGGAAGTATTATAAAGTAAAGTGTTCTCCGGCCTAAATAAAACTGCAACGAAGGATGGTCTAAAAGATAACGTCACAGCAAAAAATTTAGGCATGGAAAAGTTGAGCATATAGGGACTGAAGTAGCTACGCTGACGTACAAGGAAGTGGAAGCAAATATTTTGGTACCCGAGAAGCTCAAGAGCAAAGTACCCAGGTGAAATGTTGCATAAGCAAGAAATGTTTATGTAAAGCATGAAGAATATAGAAGAAGCATACATAAGTTGAAAAGTTGTTTATGTAAAGTGAGAAGAAATATAGAAGATGTTTTTGAGATAAGAAGAAGCGTACATAGTGAGGAAATATATAAGCAAAAGGTGTTTATGTAAAGCATACATAAGGTGAAATATTGGAGAAATGTATAAGCATATAAGCAAAATATGTTTATATAATGTGTGAGAGCATACGTGGATATATAAATAATAATATAATGTTTCTCTGTCCTACACAATTTACATAAAGCTAGCATAGATATACATAGCGTGCCTATATACATTTAAAGTAAGCCTTAAACTTAAGATATGGAAAGTAAATATAAGAAACATAGAATAAAATAAATATATGGGAAAATGTATATGTAAGCGATACCAAGAAGTGTATAGCAAATCAGTAAGAAATTGTAAATAATGTATATATAACCTTACCTTGAGAACACACTGCATGGATCATAATCCAGGACCAGTCAGGAGCCATTGGAAAGCACCAATCGAGTCCATACAGGACCAGCTGCTATATATATATATATATATATATATATACAGGACTAAGCCATTCGAACAATCACTAGCAGAAGTATCCCCATTCTTCGACTAGGGATGCCTAGAAGATTAAAGTGTATAAGAAATTGTAATGTATGAATGAAATACCTGCAGCAGTAGACAACGAATTAGATAACTTAAAAAATAATTGAATAATAACAAACCTTAAATCTTGCCAAGTATCTAATATTGCCAAAAATCATATTTACGATACTTATATTTGATTGTATTCTTTAGCCCATCCAATACCAACACACACACGAAGAAGCAAATCAAGTCGACGCCATTTTACCACGCCTTTCAAGGAACAAAGAACTGAAAGAACCCACTATGACTTGTATCTGCTACAAAACCAAAAGGGACAACTACGAGCGCCATCTACCAGGCTTTGCGTAAACAAGCAGTCCGCAACACAAAAGCAGCCTACTTAAATGGAACGTTCGACAGCCGACAGCAAAGGAATCTACAAACAACGACTTATTCAGTCGCTAAAAAGCGTAACGTATAATTTTCGTTTATTAAAGCTAATTTACATAATGTTTACTGTAAATGTAATTTGAATATCATTATTATAAAGTGACGCAAGATCGCATTGCAAGTCAATAACTTGAGAAAATAATAAGATTCATAGTCATAAATATGATATTGTTACGTTTTTCCCGTGGGTTCTTAACAAAATTACAACTTGACTAT
>MU194165.1:0-10539 GCA_016904865.1 Pissodes strobi
AACTAAAATAAATAAACTAACCATAGTAGGGCAAATACAAAACAAAACAAAACTTAATATATACAATAATATATACGATAAAAATAGAACAAGCAATTTTCAAATTGAAATTGGTCACGATTTAACAAAAAAACTATATTACAGAACATCATAAGCAGTTGAACTAGATCCCCAGGAAGTACACAAAACATAGGGTAAAGAAACCCAGTGTTATCAAAATATTAAACATACATTATAACGAAACGTGCTGTTTGAAAAAATAAGGAAGGTCATGTCGGTTGAAAATACCGAGTAAAAGTAAACAAAACATGACTAAAATTGATAGCTTGGTATTTAATTTTGTGTAATTCCTGTATATCCGAAAAATCACTAATTCGTCAAAAAGATAATCCTATACCTATTATAAAAAATATATATAATATAAAAAAATTTCACCGCCGCACATGAAGCCCAAGAAAATTAATGGAGGAAAAAAATCGAATTCACGCAAAACTCATTTATAGAATAATAAGGCCTTTCTAGTAGGTAAGCCTTCGTTTTTTCACGAAATTTAGCAAATGTAGGGATGGATTTAAGATGTAGCGGGAGTGTATTGTATAACTTCTTGGAATTATAAAGAATAGAATTTTTTGTTAATTCAGAGGAGGGAAAAGGAAGGTAGATGTCCTGACTCGAATTTCTTGTTGAGCACTCATGTTGTGGCCTTTCGGGAAATATGGTTCGATATTTGCGTATTAAACAAGTTGTTTCTAAAATAAACAAAGCAGGAAGCGTAGGAATTTTATATTTTTTAAAGTAGTATTCGCAATGAGCTCTGCCATTAAGACCAAATAAATAACGAATTGCTCTCTTTTGAAGTCTGAAAATGGTACGAAATTGCTCGGTGTTACAGCAGCCCCAAAAGGGAAGGCCGTAGCGAAGATGAGATTCAAACAAAGAGAAGTAAGTGAGCCTGGCAGTAGACAGATTTAGTTCCTTCGAAACCGATCGAATTGCGAAGCAGGCAGAAGAAAGCTTTTTTGTTAAAGAATCAATATGTGCGGACCACTTAAGGTTGGCACTAATACTCAAACCTAGGAATTTAGCCGATTCAACGTATTTAATATTGCTGTTGTGAAGTAGCAAATGTTGTTGTAAGGTTGTTTTATAAGATAAGGCTACCGTTTTATCAACGTTGAAATACAGCCAATTTGAGTCAGACCAAGTTTTGATTGTGACGAGATCGCTGGAGATATTAGAGTGTAGGGAGAAAGTATTAGAATCACTCCAAGTTATGCTTGTGTCGTCAGCAAAGAGAGAAATTTTACCATTGATTTTTAGGTATGTAATGTCATTAATATATATTAGAAAAAGGATAGGCCCAAGAACAGAGCCCTGTGGAACTCCACTGGTAATTAATCTGCAATCAGAATCAGAACCGTTCGCTCTAACAAACTGCTGTCTATTTTCAAGATAAGATTGGAACCAGTTCGAAGGAATACCACGGATTCCATAAAAATTTAGTTTTCTTAACAAGATGTCATGACACACACAGTCAAACGCTTTAGCGTAATCACAGAAGACTGTAGCAGTGGGGAGATTGTTGTTAAGGGATGAGTAGACATCGTGAAGCAACGAGAACATGGCGTCACTTGTACACTTGCTTGGTAAAAATCCGAACTGTTCCGGGGACAGTATGCCATGTCTAAGGAGAAATGGCATGAGGCGATTTTTTAATAACTTTTCAATGATTTTAGAGAGTACAGGCAACAGAGCAATTGGACGATAATTGCATAAGACATCCTTTTCACCTCCCTTATGAAGAGGAATAATTATCGCAGTTTTGAGGCATTCGGGAAAAACACCTTTCGTGAAGGACGCATTAATTAAGGAAGCTAGGACATCCAGAATTGGAAGTGGGAGGTTCAAGAAAATTTTAATTGACAGATTATCAGTGCTACAAGCTGATTTACTCTTTATGCTGCTCATTACCTGAAGAAGTTCAAGGCTGGTCACAGGGCTTAGGAAAAAACTATCAGCGACTTTTTTAGAAGGAGAAAGAAACGAGAGAGGGTCGAGAGAAGGAGAAATACCAGAGGTAACATTTTTGCTCACGTTGACAAAATATTTGTTCAAATCATTTAGTTTTGGCATGCTCTGATTCGCGGAATTTGTTTTGCCTCTAAGATCGTTAATAATGGACCAGGCCTCCTTGGATACGTTTTTAGCAGTTGATAAACGATTTTGATAATATAGTTTCTTTGCTGTCTTGATAAGTTTTAGGTAGATCTTCCTATAATTCGAAATGAATTCAAGAACTTGAGTGGAGTTAGTGAATTTTTTATGTATGAGAGGGAACGCATATTTTTTGCAGATATGCGTAAGCCTTTCGTAGTCCATGGTTTGTGATGTTTAGGTTTAATGGATTTAAGCGGGAAGGCTTTATTGAATGCATTTATAACTTTATTTAAGAAACCACTAAAGTCAGAATCAAGTTCACCTGATTCAAAATTCCAGTTGGTCTTTGGGCAAAGGTTACGAAAGGATGAAAAATTGGAGGCTGAGAAGATTCTACCTAGGTGGCGAGTTTTTTTTTTGAGGGCCTATAAGAAGTATTGAATTTGGAGATTACTGCCTCATGATCTGAGAGACCCGCGCTAGTTACTATCGATTGGACATCAGTTGAAGGAAAGTCGGACGCTACATAGTCAATGATAGAAGAGGAATTGTTAGGAATCCGAGTTGGTGAGGTTACATGCATTGAAAGACCAAAAGAGTCAAAAATAGAAATTAATGATTTTTGGGCAGCACAAGCGGTAGCGTAGTCAATATTTAAATCACCGCACAAAATTGTCTTGCCTTTCACCGGCAGACCATCTAACAAGCTTAGCAGGTTATCAAAGAACAATTGCACATCGGAATTTGGCGCTCTATATATACAAATTACGTGTAAATCAAGGTTCTTATTGTATACAATGGAAAATAATCTATATATAGGTAGGTACATCAAATTTTAAGTCGTAAGATTTAGCTTTTCAGACCTAATTTTTAAAACAAATTCTAGGTAATACTTATTCAGTCAGGTACAGTACAAAGTATAAAAAAAAAATGTGAAATAATTTTTAGTTTAATGAATTATTATTTAATTTACAAAATTAACTGCATTCTCATGCAATAATATTGACGAAAATAGCATTTTAAAACTAATATATTTTGCTGCGTTTGGTGACTGAATCAAAAATTAAGAATAATAATGTAATAAGAAAGACTTGACGAGGTAGTTTTTTTCCATCCCTTCAACAACCACTATCACCTGATATATTGAGTCTGGTATCAAATTAATGCGAAAATTACAAATAATCAAAAAGTTGAAACGAAATTTTTATATCGGTTACCGTAGACGTAGCAATTTACTTAAACTTTAAACATATGAAATCAATATTTCAGAAGTTTTACCTACGATGATGTGCTTAAAATTGAATCAGTTAAGACTTTCAAGTGAGTTAAAAGATATATATTTGAGTGAGCTTAATTTTCAACGAAATCGAAAGGTCCATTTTATTTCTGAAAACCTTAATTTTAAAACAACTGTAGGTAATATTTATTCAGTTAAGTTGAGTACGAAATAGAAAAATAAACGAAATTGTATGTAAAAAATAAATAATATTACTATAAGAAAATGACGCAAGAAACTAGAAAATTCTGAAATTTTTGGTTGATCTTTAGAACCAATATTTAAACTGACAAAAGGCTAAAATTCTTTTGAAACAACAAATTAACACGATTTGTCTCATAAAATAAAACAGAATGCATTTTTTTAACCTACACTTCTTTTTCAGAATGTAGGTACTAATAGTACAAAAAATTTAAAATAGAGTTTAATTTTCTAGGTTTACAGCAGACTAAAAGGACAATTGGGTAATTTGCGTTTAAGTTACGTGACCAATTAGTAGCAAAATAAGAAATAAATGTATTACTATTAACGGTAGACCATTCACTCAATATCCAGGCAAGAAGAAAAAAAAATAAAATCGAGCTTAATTTTGGACATTTATTCAGCCAGGTACTTTACAAAATATAAGAAAAAAAAATAGTTGAAATAATTTTTAATTTCAACTGTTATTTACTTTACCAAATTAACTGCATTTTTGCGCAACAATGAAAACGCATTTTTTCTTCAAACGTCAGTAAATCCGTCATTACTCGACTGTGTAGGCGGCCGTGAAGTTTCGTTTTTCCTCCGCCGGAGCTTTACTTTTCACTTTTCCGCCGGCGGAGGTAAAAGTGTTGTCATAGCAACATAGATACTTATTAAACTAAAATTTGTATTTATCACTCAATTTGTCCACTGCATTTCTAAAAATCACTAATTTAGGAACAAATTGGCTATTATTTAATCGAACTTACTCAATAACTGCTTATCAATACGGAATTAAAAGGCAATCGGAGACGCAAATTTAAAAAAATAATTATTGTTGACAGTGTCCACTGACAGCTTTATGTTACATTACTATAGCAACAACCTGTGCCTATTCACCGACACCGATCTAAGCCGCGTTGCGAATCCACATCTTTAATAATAATTATTATTACTATTAAAAAGAGATGTTTTTGCTTTAATTTGTCGACATCTGAAGAAAAAACAGCATATTTTATTTGGAGGAAAAGTTACTTTTCATGGCTTGCTCTCTATTACCAGCCTCACTCCGTTCGGCTGTTAAACACGAGCGCGCCATGAAAAGTATCACTTTTCCTCCATATAAAATAATATACTATTAAAACGGATATATTTTGCTGTGTTAGTGAATTAGAATAAAAAAAGAAAAAAATAAGAATAATAATGTAAAAAGAAAGACTGACTTGTTAAGACTAGATGTTAATAATTTTTCTTGAGATTTTTGCTTACGTCATCATCACTATTTTTATGCTGCTACCAAGGTGTCATAGTGAAAGGTCACAAACATTAATAATAAAGATCAAACTTATAAAAGATAATGGCAAGTAAGTTTGCATTGAAAATTGTTGAAAGTTAATATAGAAATAAATGTGTTGCTAAGATTTGATGATGAAATAAATTATTGTTTAACTTTAGAAGTTTTACCACATTTTCTGTTTTTTTAATAATAAAATTAGGAATTAAATTTAAACCTGTACTTTTTGAAAAACTAACTACTGCAGAACTACGCTAATTTTACAGAATAAACTGGAATATTAATATTAATTTCTTAAATAATAATAAATTAAAATCGCCCTCAACATACTATAATCAAGTAACAACATTTGTTTTTGTTGTTGTGCCTTTTCGAATCTACTGACCATTTCTTGGATTCTTTTAGTTTCGTTTTCCTCCTCTTCTTGAAGTTGATTAGATCTTTTTCTTTCGCCTTCTTGAACATTTTTCTTTATTATGGTTTTTGAGACATTCCGAGGAGGATGCCGAAGAATGGATTTTTTTAAGGATACGCTCTAATGGACTGTAGCTTTTACAATCCTGATTATCCCAAGAAGGGTCGACTACCGTTGGTCTCGCATTATTCCTATAAAAACATAACACTTAAAAGAAAATTTGGCAACCTACCAGTACGTTATATGCGGACAAAACTTGCAAATAATGAAGAATTCAAATTACTCGAGAACGTGGTCAGGCGATACAAGTTTAACTTGTTGGATAAAGAGGAAGATGCCAAGAAGGCAATAGCGGCAGTACCATGCGGTTTAGGCGGGGGGTAAAAAGAAAACTGACTATTATCGAGTTGTTTTCGAGCGAGGAAGAGAGCAGCAGCAACACCCAAAATTTAATGTAGTTTTTTTTTAATAAATAAAAATACCAACTATTACTTTTTAGGGTTTTTTTTTATTTTCATTAATTGTTTTTACAATCGGTATACCAATGATAAAAACTGAATGCGTTTTCTAGAGCACATTTTAAATTATTATTAATGTGTCTATTACAATGATATGACTTAAAAATAGTTTTTAAATTATTCACAGTTGGATAGCAATTGTTCTCATCTTCTTCCAGGTTAATGATGACATTTGAACCCTTCAGATACTTTTCCAACCAGTCCTTTTTTTGCCTACCCCTTACAAGCACAACCATTTGCGTTGAACCAATATAACGTGTTAAAAATTCAGGCATTTCTTCAACAGTCATATCGCCATTTATTCCACCAGTTTGTGTCCCATGCCAAACCATGTATGTGACTTGTTGTATACTTAACATGCTTCTGAATCTTGAAGTTACAAGCTTTTAGGTCCATTGGCATGTACACAAATTTGTGAATATATTCACTGGTCAGCGTATTCATAATAACAATTTCCTTCTATTCAGGGAAGAAAATTAAAAAATTTCCATTATGTACGTCTCCGTACTTTTTTCTTTCTAAAGGTCGCTTAGACGAGACCCGTCTCTGGATAAAAAAAGGCGAACGTCGAAAGATACTGCTCTTTCGGCGTTCGCCTTTTTTACGACTCGAATTTCACGGACCCGTACTTTTGAAGAAACGTCGTAGAGTGACCGCCCTTTTGGCGTTTTTTTAACAAAAGTATGGGCATGCGTAAATAATTGCCGTAAATTTCGATAATTAGGGCAGAGTACAAATAATATCGAGTAGCTTCACTCAGCAAAAATCGTTTCATGTTTTTGGATCAAACGCAAAAGCCGCAGCACGGTAAAAAATTAGTTTTTTTCTCTACCTGCAGCAGCGAGGAGTCTGTGAGGGGAGATTCAAAAAGTATTAGCTGATGCGAAATTATTTCCTCGGTTACATGATATTTCAAAGAGGGATTAGGCAATTTTTAATACGTGATTCAAATGAATAAAACTATGTATTAAAGTTATACAAAATAGTAACGTATACTAAATTCAAAAACATTATAAATAAAGGTAATACCAATTAAAATAATTTATTTGACAGTTTGTAACTTGATTTATCTATTAAAACATCTATAAAGCAGAAGGTTCAAAATACCTGACAAATATTGTGGGAATTTAAATATAAAAAAAGACATGTTAAGCTAGTAAACTAAATTTATAGCTTCTTAAAGGTCTTAACACGTCATCACTCGCGCTACGAGTATTTATCTCACATTTTCTGCGAAATCGTCAGTTTTCGGAGAATTTAACATGGCCAATTAACCGGGTGCATTTCTCAAGTGATTGGCTGCCTTTGTGAGAATTTCTCTCATCGCGCTACGTCTGCCGTAGTACTTTTAACATTGAAAATGTTTCTGGTTTCCTGTTATGGGGCATCAAATTGCGAAAAAGTGCATGCTACATTTGCCACACATGATGTCATATGCGTGATGAACTACTAACCCAAACTAACCAAAAGTAATCAAAATCACCAAAAAGAACTAAAATGTATCGGAACAGATTAAAAAAATTAAAGTAAGTACTTGTAAAGTAACATTAAAATTGGTTATAACGTATCGGATCCGGTTCAAATTACTAAAATAAATTGGAACTAACTGAAACTAACCGAAAGTTGATTGAACAACTAACCAAAAGCACCAAGAAGGTCTAAATTGTATCGGGCAAATTAAATGAACAGAATTTTGGCGACTAACCAAAACTAACCGAAAACATTAAATTTGATTGTAACGTATCGGAGTCGGTTCAAGTGACTAAAATAAATTAAAACCAACTGAAATTAACTGAAAGTTTATTGAGCGACTAACCAAAACTAGCCAAAAGCACTAAAAGGGGCTACAGCGTATCGGAATAGTTTAAAACATTAAAGTAAGTTGAAACTAACCCAAATTAACCGATTTTTAGCGACTAACTAAAATTAACCAAAAACGTAAAAATTGGTTATAACGTACCTACCGGCATCGGCAGCGGTTCAAATGACTAAAATAGGCTAATTGAAATTAACCGACAGTTGATTGAACGACTAACCAAAATTAACCAAAAGTAACAAAAAGCACCAAAAAGTGCTAAAACGTATCGGAACAGATTAAAAATATTAAAGTAAGTTAAAAATAAACCAAATTAACTGAATATTAGCGACTAACCAAAAACATTAAAATTGGTTAAACGTATCGCAACCGGTTCAAACGACTAAAATAAATTAAAACTAACTGAAACTAACCAACAGTTGATTGAGTGACCAAACAAAACTAACTAAAAGTAACCAAAAGCACCAGAACGAATTTACGCGGCTAACCAAAACTATTTAAAAGCATTAAATTTTATTATAACGTGTCGGAGCCGCTTCAAATGAATACCTCTGTGGTTTCATGCGAGTGATTTTTCAAGGTCGCGTCACGACACGGAAATTTTTCCTGAACGTCACAAGACGGTTTATGAAAAATTGATTATAACGTATCGGACCCGGCTCCAACAAATAAAATAAGTTGAGACTAAGCGAAACTAACAGAAAGTGATTGGACGACTAACCAAACTAACCAAATCTATTAAAATTGATTATAACGTTTCGGAACCGGCTCAAATGAATGAAATAAGTGAAATTAACGGAAAGTTGATTGAACGACTAACCAAAACTCACCCAATCCATTACCATTGATTATAACGTATCGGAACCGGTTGAAATGACTTAAATAAGTTGATACTAAGTGAAACTAACCGCGCTAGATCGGGGATTAAGAGACGGATCGAATTAATTTTTTGGTTACTTTTGGTTAGTTTTGTTTAGTCGTTCAATCAACTTTCGGTTAATATCAGTCAGTTTCAGTTTATTATAGTCATTTGAACCGGTTCCAATACGTTATTACCAATTTTACTGTTTTTGGTTAGTTTAGGTTGGTCGCCAAAATTCAGTTAATTTGTGTTAATTTTAGCTTACTCCAATATTTTTAATGTATTACGATACGTTTTAGCCGGTTTTTGGTGCTTTTAGTTACTTTTGGTTAGTCATTCAATTAGCTTTCGGTTACTTTCAGTTAGCTCCAATTTATTTTACTCATTTGAAGCGGTTCCAATACATTATAACCAATTTATATGTTTTTGGTTAAATTATGTCAGTCGCCAAAATTAGGTTAATTTGGGTTAGTTTCAACTAACTTTAATATTTTTAATCTGTTCAGATAGGTTTAAGCCCTTAGTGCTTTTGGTTACTTTGGCTAGTTTTGATTAGTCGTGCAATCAACTTTCTGTTAATTACAGTTAGTTTCAATTTATATTAGTCATTTGAACCGGTTCCGATACTTTATAACCAATTTTAATGTATTTGGTTAGTCGCCAAAATTCGGTTACTTTGGGTTAGTTTCAACTTACTTTAACATTTTTAATCTGTTCCGATACGTTTTAGCCCTTTTCGGTGCTTTTAGTTACTTTTGGTTAGTTTTTCAATCAACTTTCGGTTACTTTCAGTTAGTTCCAATTTATTTTAGTCATCTGAATCGGTTCCGATACGTTATAATAAATTTTAATGTTTTTGGTTAGTTTTGGTTAGTCGTTAAAATTCCGTTCCTTTTGGTTAGTTTTAACTTAATTTAATTTTTGTAACCCGTACCGGTATGTTTAAGCCCGTATTGGTTATTTTTGGCGAGTTTTGGTTAGTCATTCAATCAACTTTCGGTTAGTTTCAATTAGTTCCAATTTATTTTAGTCATTTTAATCGATTCCGATACCTTATAAATCAAATTTAACTTTAAGTAAATAAACTAACACGATCTCTCACGCGTATGATGTCATGTGCCAAATATAGCATACACTTTTTCACGATTTGAGGCCCTATACCTACTAGGATAATAGAAATATTTTCAATGTTAAAATAAATAAAAGTAAAAAAAAATAAAACATTTTAAACATATTTAAATGCACTAAAAAGAAGAAAATAAAATTTGAAGTAAATCAAACCCATTATTTTGTTACATTAAACATTTTTATATGATATAAAAGCTTGTCGCCAGATTTTCCTGTTTAAATTTCTCGCGACAAGCTTTTATATCATATAAAAATGTTTAATGTAACAAAATAATGGGTTTGATTTACTTCAAATGTTATTTTCTTCTTTTTAGTGCATTTAAATAAAAGCTTCTTTTAATTTTTTTTACTTTATTTATTTTTTACTTTTTAGTAGGTATTATGGCATAGCAAAATCACAAATTTAGTAAATATTATATTTTTATTTATAAAACTTAGATTCGTAGTATATAATAAAAGCCATTTTGAATCCGCCACTTAAAATTTTCAAAATCTGATAAAAAATGTATATTCCTTGTCCCTAAAAACCCCCTAATATCAATTTTAAACGAAATCGGACATACTTTAAGTAGTGCCTTCATCACTAATCTTTAAAGGGAGGGGGAAGTGTAAGCAACACCACTGTCTTTACAAGAATAAACAATGGCAACACCATAGTTTTATATTTTCATTTGAACTACAAACGCATACCAAAATTTGAAGCCAATTGGATATGTAGAAGTGAGCTAAAATTGACTTGCAACATTTAACCCAAAATCGGCCATGTTGAATCAGCCATTTTATATTTTCAAAATCTGATAAAAAATGTAAATTCCTTGTCCCCAAAAACCCCCATATACCAATTTTAAACGAAATCGGACATATTTTAAGTAGTGCCCCCCTACCATACC